>OX465097.1:58767373-58977373 GCA_949987625.1 Chalcis sispes | reverse complement strand
TTATTAATAAAATAAAAGTCAAAGTGTTCTATAGGGAGCGAGCGAGCAAGAAAGAGAGAGAGAGAGAGAGAGAGATAGTGAGAGTGTGGAAGAGAAAGAGAAAAAAATCTAACGACAGAAAAATGAAGGCAGAAAACGTCGAGCGTGAGTAGGTGAGGAGGAGAAAAGGAGGGGAAAAGCAGGGCGAGGGGAAATCTCGAGTAGAGAATGAAAAGAGAGTAAGAGTAAGTGGGAGGGCGAGAGCGCGAGTCGAGGAAAGAGTAAACGAGGTCGCGGAAACAGACTAGAGAGAGAGAAAGAGAGAAAGAGAGAGAGAGAGAGAGAAAGAGAGAGAGAGAATCGCAAAACCCAGAGTGTACGTAAAGTCCAAGAGGGAAGAATGAGACTTTGTAAAAGAGAATATAGCGGGAAAAAAAGATAAAAAGAAAAAAAGAGAATGAAAGCGCGTGGCCTTTGTTATGATGAAGCATAGTAAAATAACTACTGCACCCGAATTAAACATTGTCTGTTTAACTTGAGCATTTTGAATTTGATTAATAAAAATGACCCATTAAAACGGATATTTTTAGCTTTTTAGCTTGGGATATCCATATTGACGTCAGTAAGTGGAGATGAATTAGCGAGTTGATAATTAGAATATGCGTGGTGCTTTCAAATTTTACTCTACATCCGTTTTATTTATTTATTTATTTTTTTTTTTTTTTTTGCGCCGAAATAGAAAAAGTACACGTGGTAATGGATAAACTAAAAAAATTTCAATTTTAACTTGACCTGTATAAATTGTAAAACAAACTTTATCGCTTCGAAGATACGTAAAATTTGGAATAAACTTTTATTTCAAAGTATTCGTCGATTGATTTTTCACCATTAATAATAATTAAAAAATAAAAAAAAAAAATTAAATTTTCAAGAAATTAAATAATCTATTCTTTTCTACGTCAGCCCAAGTAATTTGATTATTTGAAAAATCCCAAGCGCCGCGTTATTCTTTCAAAGCATCGCATACATTTCTCACTCCCTCTCTTTCTCGTACAGTACTAATCTCAACAAATAAACGAAATTAACTATTACATCATCTCTAAAATAAGTGCGGTACAATAGCACGGTGAATACTGCGCGCAATTTGCTTATGCTTTACGAGTCATTCTTTTTTAAAGCTTTCTTTTATACGTGGGCGCGTGTATACACATACATGCATTATGTATACTGGCGAGGTGTACACACATTCGGTAGACTACACTCGTAAGTTTTGTACATTTCACCTTCTTATTTCGATCTGACTTTTTAGTGGTTTACGGCGGAAAAATGGCCGAGGGGGAGGAAGCAAGTCTACGATGAATGAGTCATAAGTCGGGGGAACACGAATGTGAAAAATTTTTTCCTTCGCTGTAACGCTCAAGAAAGAAAGATAAAAAGAGAGACGAAACGTCGTAGTCAAATGATGAGAAGCAAAAAAAGGAAACAAAAAAAGAGAAAAAAAAAAAGCTTTATTTTATATATGGGTCGAAATTTTTTTTTTCGTGCGCATACAAAGAGCGAAAGAAGAGAAATGCGTCATCCCTATCAAAATATGCAGAGATCTCGACCCGAGCAATTTTTCATCTCCGAAAGAGCATTGAGATTCTTTATTACTTTTTTTTTTTTAGGTAAACAATTTTCTCTTTTTTCTTTTTATTATTTCCGTCCTGTGATTTTCATATAAGGAAAGCCCATCTTATTCTACTCGGTATTAAAAATCAATGTAAACCTTGCCTCTTTTCTGATATAATATTAAAAAAAAAAAAAAAAATGCAATAACGTTATTTTTAGTAATCATACTTACAATACGCGTTTATTTTGTATTATAAAAATATATTGTCTATTTTATTAAAGACAAAAACCCCTTTCTCTCATTAATTATAGAAGAACAAAAAATTTTAATAATCGTATACGTACGACCCGTCGATTACAAATCATCAACAAATTTACATTATAATAAGTACATAAACAAGTTAATTTACAATTTACAATCTATTCGCGGATACATTCGTTATAACTTCAATGAGCAATAAACGTAAAGAGGAAAAAAAAATGTTTCCCATCGCCTCATAAACATGCGCGCGTTCGCCATTAACACACAACCGAGCGAAAACAAAAAGCCATTAAGAGTGGCATGAAGGAAAGATGTGCTTATACTCTCCGTTCTAAATCCCTATTGAGAATCGCAGACAATCGACGGCGATACGGACCAGAATTGTATCGCAGTAAGAGAGAATATCTCTCTCTATCATTTTGACTCTTATGCCATATATTTACATATACATGCATTTAAATAATAAACAAAACGGAAAATAATACCGGCTAATTCCCCTCCCCTCTCTCTCTCTCTCTCTCTCTCTCTCTCTCTCTCTTTTGCTCTCTTTTCTTACTCGGTAAACTCGCAAGCCGATGTATTACACGTAAGCAGCGTAAAACGCGACGTCAACGTGCGCGCAGGGCAACAAGGCGACACACAACAGCGGCAACGAACGAGAAGCCGGAAGGATGCTAAATCATGTAAACCAAGTGTTAAATCGTAAAGTCCGACGTACGTACGCTTAAGTGTGTAAGTTAGCGTAAGAGTGTATACGTGTTGTGTTCTACGTACGCGGAAGATGGAGGCTTTTAGAAGCTCGAACCTAAAGAGAGAGGAGAGAGCCACGAGTTTCCTAGACCAAGCCATCGTCGTCGTCGGCGTTGTAGTCGTCGTCGTTGTTTTTGTTGTTGTTGTTGTTGTTATTGTGCACGCAGGAAACGTAAATCGTGTGTTTGTCCGTTTGAGAAAGAGATAGAGAAAGAGAGACTTGCTCGTAGATCAAATCAGCTCTCGACGTAACCGCTGGCGTTTAATTTCTTATGAGCGATTTGTTGCCGAAAGTAAGAGATAGTCGAGGGAAATTACAGGTGCTACTGGCATAATGTGGCTTTGAAATTTGCTAAAGACAGTAGATTACTATAAATCATACAGGCAACAGATTATTATAAATTGGTAAAAATTAAATATTATTCTTTCAATAAATATAATTATTCATTCGTTACTTATTTTCAGAAATCTGAACCAGCAACGATTAATTTAAGTTCCAAAGGTGTAAATTAACGCTTTAATAAATTTGCGTTTAATAACTTATAAATAATTAAAAAGCCAAAGAGTTACAGATCTACTATTTCGGAAGATACGCGGAATAGCAATTCACCAGTTAATTCGTTTTGTTTCCATGCGTATACGAGCGGTAGGGAGAAAAACTAGTTTTCGATGAAATTAATTTCGTTACATTCCAAATGACTTATGTGCCCAATTCATGCTAAATTAATTGGCAATTAAGTCTAATTGGTCGGCGATAGTTCATATTTCTAATTTCGGCTTTTTTGAATCGAATTTAAATCATGTGGGGGCATTATTAACTTTTCATTTGTCGAGTAAGTAAATTTTGTGAGATTTATGGGGGCAATAAAAAATGACCGATTCATTTAAAATTTTTTCGTCTCTTGTTCAATTTACAATTATTGCGAGAAATGCAAAACAAACATTATTTCTTGTCATTCGTATTTATTTTAACAATTTCGTGAATTTTTCATGTTGCAAAATAAATCTATTTTATCGTTGAACGTAAAACGGAATTGTGCGTTTCCTTTTTGAATATAAAATCAAAATAATCATTTTGTTTGTTAACAAGATGTACCAAATGTATCATTGAATTTTTTAATTTACATGATAAATAAAATGATTTAAATTTTGCTTAATATTAAAATTTATGATTACTTTTTATCGTATCCAATTAAAATTATACTCGTTTAAATAAAATTTTTGCTTATGAAAATTATTATTCATTGAAAAATTTATCAAAAATGAGGAAAATATTTAATTTAGTTATTTGCAACAAATTTTACATTACCATACATGTACACGTATTTTCAAAATTTCATCTATTTATTAATCAAAATAATATCGTCGCGGCAAATAAAACTAAAAAAAAAAAATCACCGAAAAATATTGATAAAAAAAAATTATTAACCGAAATAGTCGCTAAGCTCAATCAACCGAAATAAAAAAAAAAAAAAAAAAAAAAAAAAATCTCGCTGACTGAGAGAGAAAAAGAGATAGTGTAGAAATCAAGTTCCACCGATCGATCGCATCGTTTGACTATCCTACCTCCGATAAATTGTTTCGTCGACCGATCGCGAATGTCCACGAGGCCGTCCATCTTGCTTTAACCCCGTGACAAATTCGTCGCGTATATACGGTAGAAAGCGTGCGAGCAACAAAAAGAGAGAGAGGGAGAGAAAGAGAGAGAGAGAGAGAAAGCATCGAGGGGGCGACGCTTGAAAGAGGAAGCGCAGCCAAAGGTGCATAAATCATAGAGCGCACGCGGAGAGGGAAGTACGTTCGCGTGAGCGCGTTGCGCGTTGCACTCGCGGAAGCTTATCGGCTGCATCGGTACTCCCCTCGTCTCCTCTGCTCCCCCTCCCACCCCATCCATCGATGCAAATACACCCCCCGTACCCGTTATCCGCTCTCTGGTAGTACGCACGCCACCGCTGCGTTTTAATATTCCGCGAAGGGCCCTGCGCGCGAGTGTTGGTTTTGTTAGCGTGGGAGAAAGAGAGAGAAAGGTATACATATATATGTAGTGAGCTTTGTTCGCGGTATGTAGAGAACAAGTTTTTTTTTTCTATTTTTTTCTCCCTTTTTCAGATGCTATCGTAAGCAGAGGTGGAGAGAGAGAGAGAGAGAGAGAAAAAGAGAAGTTTGCTTCGACGTCGCGAAAGAATCAGTGAGCGGAGACACAGCGGAGGTTTTAGAAATGCCGCCTGCGTAGGTGTGTACCTTTATATGCTCGCGGGTTCGTCGCGATTAAAATCTTGAAAATTAAGCTAGACGAATTTTAATTTTGTGCCAAGATCAATGATTCTTTATTCTTTTCTTTTTCCTTGTTTTTTGTTTGTTTTTTTTTTTTTTTTTTTATTCTTGCACAGTCATAGGTACGTGAGATGCGGATAGAAATTCTTTTTTTCTCTTTTATTTTTATATTTTTTAAACAGTAAATTTTTTTTTCTGTTTTTAAATGTCTCTTTTATTTAAAAAGGATTTAAAATGAAATGAAAATTGTTGAAGGTTTTGTAAATTTTGCTTCTCTAAACAATATGCTTCTTTAAAAACTAACTACACAAGTAACTATAAAAAATTTCTTGTTTATACATACAGTAATAATAATAAAGAATTGATGAAATCACTCGTTATTTTTTTTTAAAAATCGATAATAACGTCTCTTTCGTTCGAAACCGTTACCCGAAGAAACAACGTTAATTATATTTTGTTTTTTCTATTCTCACGGTAACGAATGCTCTTTAAAATTAGATGCACATCATTAACAGCTCTAATCAACACCTATCTATAACGACACCTCGTTATCTCGCTCTCTCTCGTGCGTACATTTTCTTATTCATACAATTCTAGGTGCGGAATAAAGAAAAAAAGAAAAACATAAAAAGAAAGCGATGGAAAGAAAAGAAATCACGTTAACGCGTTTTCTATACTCGTGCGCGAACAAAACTTTCCAAAAATAATTCTCGATCTTTTTCCCCAACGAGAACCGAACGAATTCTTTGATTCTTGAACCCATTAGCCTCATTAGCATAATAAGTGCATCCTACCAACTGTTTAACGCGAGTGCGCGCGTTATACTGTCGGCTCGTAGAACGAGCGGGTTATAAGTAAAGTCGTCGAATTGGAACAAAAATCGCGGTTTATCAATCCGCAAATAAAGGAACAATTGAGAGAGAAAAAGATATAGAAGAAAGAGAATGGAAAAAAAAAAAGGGAAAAAACAAGATCGAACAGAGGTACGACCGTCTTGTTTCTTTCTTGTTCTCTCTCTTTCTCCTTTTGAGTGCGGTTGCGTGTACACATTCGACGTAGTTAACGTGAAAAATATTTGCTTTTAATTGTTCGACGTTTCGAGTCCGAATTACGAGTTTCTAATCCGAAGGTTTGTCGTCGCATAAAACAAGCACTTTTGCGATCTCTCGTTCTATCGTTCCGTTTTGAATTTTTTTTTTTTCTTTATTTTATTTTTTCTCGTAAATTTTTCTTCCTCTTTTTCGCATATTTTCTGAACGCACGAATTGGGATGGTTAAAATTTTTGAGGCAACCCGGTTATAGAAGAAATCGTTGTCGAATAAGAGAAATGAAAAATTATCGTGGAATCTCTATTATACGTTTTAAGCCGTTTACAAATACGAGAAGTCACTTTTAATACTGATATATTTATAGATTATGTTAAAAGCAAAAACTATATTAATTGAGAACAATTATTTTAGCTCGAATAATTAGACTTGTTAAAATTCGTCGCCCCGCGTATAAAAGAAAAGATAAGAAAAAAAAGACATTTCTATATTTCTATCTTCTTTAATATCAGCTATATTTTTTTTAGGCAATTATAAGATGAAACCAATAAAAAAAATATATACTGTATATATAAACAAGAGATTTTCTGTATCTTTTGATTACTTTCGAAATCCAGGTAAAAGACAACAATCTACCTATTCCCCTAGCCGAAAACCATGAAACACGCAGTACAAAATCCTCCCTCCCTCGGCCGCAATAAACCGTCCATTTAAATAAAGCCGAAGCAACGCAACATCGGAGCGAAATCTCGCGCCAAAAATTGTAGTTGCTATCTTTCCTTCCTACTCCCCTTCTACTTATCTTATTCTCTCTTTCTCCATTCTCTCCATCTATCCCTCGACGTTTCTCTCGTTAATCCGCGAGTTTCCACCCCCTCTTCCTCTCTCTCTCACTCTCTCATTCTCTCTCTCACTGTATCTCTCTCATTCTCTTTTAGTTCTGGACAGGCAAGCAAACTAAGCCAGACCCGTCCATTAGAGATTCGACGAAAGATGGATCGAGCGCCTTTAACAGCTGTATAGGGACTTGCGTTTGTTGTGTATCTGCTTATATATATATATATATATATATATATATATATATATATATATATATAAGTTTACATATACATAGGTGTTAGAATACATATATATTTTTACATGTATTTATATATAATATATGTGTATATACATGTATATAGCACTGCGGCGTTATTCGTTTGTTTTTGGTGTTGCGCTCTCCGATAGAAAAGTAACACTCTTCTTCCACTTTTCTTGTCATAACTAGTTAATTACAGCCGTCGACTCTTAGAGAAAGCTTCGATTATCCCTTTTTAATATGTATAGAATAAAGAGTATCTTTTCACAATGTAATTTGTTTTATATTTACTTCATTCACCTCATACCAAAAATAGGCATAAGCATATATGTGTCTGGAAAATTTTTCCCTTTCCTCTCACCTCCCATACTTTGGTCTATTTTTTCTTTTATTTTTCGTTCACCTTATTACATTAACTTTTACTCCAGTTTTCTTTTTTATCTGCACGCATGCGTGCAGCAATAAATAATAAAAAAAAAAGTAGGTATATTCTGCATTAACGTTACAAGACGAGAGCTTAAATGAGAGATAAAAAAAGATAATCAATGCATCGTGTCGTTGGCATGTGAATGATTATTTTTAACGTTCGTGACGACGAATACGATTTTTCTAGGGATTGAAAGTTATACAATTGATAAAAAATTTACAAAAATATTTTGATAGAGTTGAAAAAAATATTGTGATCGTTGTAAAATGGTAAACGTAGCTGCTTTTAATAATAAACAAATATAGGATGCAAAAAAAATTAATAAAAAGTTTGATATAAACCATAAAATTGAAAAAAAAAAAAAAACAGGATTATAGGTTTACACAAATTAAAAAAAAAAAACTCTCAACAATGTCTTCATAAATTCATTTGAAATCTTGTAAATTTTTCGCTAATAAAGAAAAGGTAAGCTCCGAGACAAAGTCTTTAATTCCAGTAGGTAGTCGAGCAATGGTTCGTAATAGCAGCAACGATATAGGAAGCAAGAACACAGCGCTGTACAATGGCCAACTATAAACTCGTTAGCGACCCCTCAAAACAAAAGGGCCAACCGGTTCTGTGTGCATGTGTCCACCTGTCGTTAAAACCGAAGCCAAAGTCATCGTCGAATGATTTTACAGTCGGAATGTAAAGTAAGCCCGTTTGTAAGCGCGAACGAACAACTTTTAAGCCACACATTTGCGCGTGTGTACATAAAGCCAGACGGGAAGAGAAAATTTTCAGGGAATATAACTACGCCGGTAGACACAGTCGGTATAACGGGTTCGGAAAGTTTCTCATCTCTTGAAGAGAAGCGACGACGTACGAAGAAAAGGTAGAGAGAGGAAGAGGAAGAGAAAGAAAGAGAGAGGTTTCATGATTTATATTCTACCGGGGCACTGATACAATGGGAGAATAATGAAGGTGTGTGTGGCCCCTTGTCCTCTCTTCTCTATTTTCCGTCCAGCAGTAGTTCTTGCAGGCTTAGGCTGGGCAAATTAGAAGAGAAAGAGAGAGATAGAGAGAGAGAGAGCCCGGCGAAATTCGCTCGTCGGTAGAGAATAGTGCAGTGTAGCAGTAGTAGTAGTGGATATAACAGTGGGCTCGTACTAGCAGGCGCAGATTGAAAAAGCGCCGAGGAGAAAAGTGCTCTAGGATGAGGTTGGAAGAGAAAAAAAAAGAGAGAAAGCGAGAGAGAGAGAGAGAGAAAAAATGGAGAGTGGACTGTGATAAAAGTAAGATGTTAAAGTACTCTCTTAACGCTGGATAGATGTAATTATTTCTAAAGACTTTTTTTTCGTTTCCGTTGGTTTGGAAATGAAAATATATTTAAACTTTTTTTTTTTTTTTTTTTTCTAATTTATAATTAAATGTTCATCGAGTTTTCAAAATATAAGCTTTAAGTAACTATTTTATTAATAATTAAAATTGTTTGTAAAAGTAAAGTTTACGTATTTTTATACTTTTTTATCCGACGCAAGTAAAAATAAAAATGATAGATATCGTCTATAATCCCCAACAACGAAATTCATTCGTTGACAATTCCATACAAGCAAGTAATAGAAAGCAACCGTTACGATCGAGCCAACAAAAGCAACAGCCAACGGCGTAATCCCTTCAATATTAAAATTCCGAGAAACTCCCTCGATAAGAAAACAATCTTCTCTTCTTCGTCGACTAGGGAGAAGAGAAACGGACAGAGAAGAGTATAAGGACGAACAAGTAAAGATAAGAGTAGGAAAAGGGCCGCGGATAAGCTCCGCACGCGCGTACGGAAGGATGGCGGAAGACTGACTGATTGTCCTAATTAATTACATATCCTCGGCTCAATCGTTGGAGGAGCATCTGGCGAGAGGCGCAGCTGGATAATTTTCCGGGCGAATTGATTTCCGAGCTTTTATACGCTTCTCTCTATCTCTTATACCCTCGATCTCGGTAGACGTCTCATCAAACTGAGTGCTTCTTCGCTTCGTCCACCCCGCCAAAAATTACGCTCCATTATGCGGAGACGTCTCTCCTACTCTGTCGTCCTCGGTAACCGTTGTTGTTGTTACTGGTTTCGAAGACAGCGTACACCCATAGATGGATGAGATTATATGCACCCCCTTCGTGTTTTGGACTCCGTGTGGGGAAGAGAGAGAGAGAGAGGGCGGAGGTTAAAATGCAGGGGTAGAAAATCGATGCATTAAACGTGCAACGACAATTATTTTCACCGATCTATTTATCGATACATATTCTGAAAATTTAATTTTATACAACAAAAATGTTTATTTCTTTTAAAAGCAAAAAAATGAAAAAAACATAAAAGGAAAAGAAAATAACTTTATTAATCAAGCCTCAAATCATAACTCATACGAGCTCCTAATTCAATATTTCCATCTCCTCTGTGCTATACCCAAAGCTCCCCTTGGCAAAAACCGAACCGACCACTCGTTTCCTAGTATAAGTAGGTCAGCCGGCAGTCAACGTCGTCCCCTTCAGCAAACCGGACTCACCGAGGAGAGAGAAAGAGAGAAAGAGAGAAAGAAAAAAAGAAAGAAAGAAAGAAAGAAAGAAAGAAAGAAAGAAAGAAAGAAAGAAAAAAAGAGAGAGAGAAAGAGACAGAAAGAGAGATAAAGAGAGAGAGAAAGAGAGAGAGAGAGAAATTCACCTTCGTCGTGTTTCTATAAACCAAGCTAAGGTTTTTCTCTCTTTCTCTCTTCTTCTTTCGCATTGTAACGTTCCGCTGACGGCGCACACAAAAGGGTCCGAGTACAAGAGAGAGGAAGAAGGGGTGAGAAGACACACGCGCGCGAAACCGACACGCGGCAATGCGCGCACCTGTTAGGCAGTAGCCGACGAGTACATTCTATATCCACCTGTCCTTTTGTCCCTTCCTTCTAACATTTTTTTTTTGTCTTCTTTCTCAAGCGCCGGCATCATTATTGTGGCAACACGACGCCGCAGCTCGGTTTTATTCGGCAGCGTATTTTCCCCTCCCCCCTTAGCCTTTCAAAATATCCGCCATTGTCTAACGCGATACGCGCGTGTAAGGTTTACGTACATGCGTAAGCTTTGCCTTTGTGTAACGGTGGAACGTAAGGTGGACGCGCTCGCTTATAGACCGGGATGACTACGCTCGAGTAAACAAGAGTAAACGTACAGAGTTGACTCGCTGTGTATGTGGGTTTATGTGAATATAACGAGCGAGATTCGTCTCTAGAAATGTGTGAATAAAACCGTGACTTCTTTATGGCCGTGAATATGTTGCTTCGAAAACTTGATTTATAAGGCTTTCGAAACATTTTGATGGATAGAATTGATCAATTTACTATAAACTAATTTCGTTGGTTCGTTGATTTATTTTATTTGATTTTTCGTCAAATAATCGGCTCGATTATTTCTTTGTGAAAAATAAATTAAAAAAAAAAAAAATATTTTTTATAAAAGTATTTTCTTTGTTTTTATTTATTTATTTATTATTATTATTTTTTTTTTTTCTGTAAACCGATCAAAATATATTATCAACGTATACTGATAAAACTTTTAACTTTTATCTCCTCGTTGCTAAAAAATTATCGTCGTAATAATTTTCTTTCGCGTGACTAAATCTAAATTTTCGGTATTTCAAATTGTGAAAAATGTACAAATTGCATCATTAAATAATCTTGATATAAAACTTTTTGTTAGCTATCTCATTAATTTAAGAAAAATTTTTATCCACGTCATATCCACATCTATACGAAAAAAAGGATAATTTTTTAAAGCGAGAGTCAGAAAAAAAAATGATCGTTTAATCATGAGTGAAACGCCGAGTTGATACAGAAAAAAAATTGGCGCTTTTATAATCATTTTACGGCGGTATAAAAATAAAACAAAGAACGAGGTACATAAACCCTCGTTAAATCATTAAATCATAAATAACGAGCAATGCACACACAAAACGAGCACACACACGTGGAATTACAGAAATAATTAGAAATCCACCCGCCGGCAGCGACGACTTTACCAAGATATTGCGTAAGATTATCTCGCACGCTTATGGATACAACGACGACGTGCGAGGAGATAAGCCGACGAAGAGACGTAAGAAAAAAAAAGTAAATAAAAAGATAGTAAAGCAGAGAGAAAGAAAGATCGCGTTAACTTAAATTCGTTTCGCTTCGTAGATAATAAACCGTCGTGTATTGTGTTCACGTGCTGTAAAATATATGACTGAAATATAAACAACCCGCGTACTTTAAATGGAGTGTGAGAAAAAAAAGTTTCGTTTTAAATACACGGCGATTAATGGCATTTAAATATCCGTGACATTCAAAGCAGTAAGAAAACATACATTCAATTTAACTGTTTTGTTAATTGCATCATAAACTACTACGATACGTTAAATTCATTCGATAAATTGATCAATTGACAGTCTTAATATTCAATATTCTTGGGCGATGAGTAACGATCGAAAAATATATATCGACGAAGAATTTGAATGTTCCACGCGCGCGCGCGAGTAAGATACTGTCAAAGTGAATTATCACTTAACTACAAAGCCATGAAATCCGATCTTCGTGTCCGATCGCGAGATCCATTATTCTACGTTATTCACAGTCGGCGTGCAGTTAGCAAACTCTCGCTGAAACTTTCGAGTTCGATCAGATGTTCGGGAGTGTTTTAAAATTGGCGCCTTTGCAAACTTCATTTCCTTTCTCTTTCTTTTTTACTTTTTTTGTTTTCTTTGCATCATTTTCGACGATTTTCGAAAGAAAAAAAAAAGATAAAGACGAGGCGAAGAATGTAAAGTTTGCAAAAAACTTTCGATTCGGGCAATTTTATTGAAATTTCGGACATTTTGAAATTTATTCCGTTGCGATTAGAATAATAATTCCATAAGTAAAGAAGAATGGGCATCAAGTTCGCAAACTTCTAAATGGAGAGTAAGGAAGAGAAAGAAGGGAGAAGATAAGAATCGCGTGGTAAGTTGTGGACTTGGAATCCTCTTAAGTTTATCGTCGCCACGTATGCAAACGCAAGCTCACCTTATGTATGCATACATACCCAAGCCGTAGGTTAAGTTACGCCCAAGAAGCGCGCCCGCGCTTAGGTAAACCCGAGACCTCGTTCGTTCACTTACGCAGAGCGCCGAGCTGCGGGCACTTACTGGGCTTTTCGCGGCGACGTACATAACCTTCCTTTTGTACACGCACACACACACACACATACACACACACATATATATGTACACACAAAAGCACGCGCAGTTATCCATATAGATGCGCACGTAAGTATGAAAAAGGTGTACGTTTCGTAGTCGATCGCGTGCGCCGCAGCTTGGAAGCCTTCTCAAGGCTGTACGTACGTGTGCGTGACTTAATTTTTTTTTTTTAACCGCTTGATTGGCCGATTGAGAAAGGGTGCGGATTAATGCCCGTAAGCTTTCAGAGGGATGCGACGTGTGTTTCGACACGGCAAATGCGATTTGTAATTAAGTGATCGTTTAACGAAGATGCCGATGATGGCTTTTTTTTTAATGCAATTTATGTGATTGGCAAAATATATTTACTTCAAGTTTATGCGAATAAAAGGATTTTTTTTACAAAATAAGTTTTATTAAACAATGCAATCGATTGAGTAGCAAAGTTTGAAATTAAAAGAATAACAATTTGACTAAATTAAATTTTGTTCAACTATCGATAAACAATAAGTACGTGTAATTACACAACCAAGCAATAATTTTAAATACCAATGTCGCTATCACCTTTTAACCAGGCAGCTCGGAAGTACATAAAACAAGCGTGGGAAAACGCAGCAAAAAAAAAAGAAAAAGAAAACAAATAAAAAAGGTAAACGAGTCGCCGAATCGAAGCGAACGAACGAGAAGAGGCAGGAAATAAAATTTCCAGTAGCTCGCGTTTATATATACGATCGATCGTCGGATGTCGCGCGTGCAAAGAAAAACAAGAAAGAAAAAGAGAGGGAGAGAGAGAGACAGAGAAACGCAAAAGCGCCAAGTTAACGACGCCGGGCCAAAGAATCTCCTCAACAGCGACGTAACGGGGAACGATGTGGACGGGGTAAAAAGTAAGGGGGAGGGTAGAAGGGAGGAAACGGCGTAAGGAAAAGGTTTAACGCAGCCACGCCGAGAGGAAATAAACGTTTCGGTTGGTCTCGCACGAGCAAACGAACGAGGAAGAAAAGTATATGGGAGTGGATATTTTTTCGGATTAGTTCGGGTTCTTTCTTTCCTTTCTTTCAGTTTTTTTCTTTTTATATGTGGGGCTTTCCAATGAATTCTTAGTATGTTTCGGAGTCGAGTTTTATTTTTTTTTGAAAATTTATCAACTTTTAGTTTATATAAAAATAAGATATCATGCCAAGTATCAGCTCAAAATATTAATTTTTAAAAAAGTTATGCATGTTTAAAAGAAAAGGAATAAAATTTTTAAACTGTTATATCTCAAATACTAATTATCGGAATGACGTAAATTTTTTTTTCAATTACGCCAATAATATTGAACTTATAAAATGTATATAATTTAATACAAAATTTTTTTATAAAAAAAAGTCACAACAATTTTTATAAACAAATTAAGTTTTTTAATCGAGGGACACATACGATTTTGAATTTTTTTATGTCAAATTAAAGCTTAATCTTTCTTCTTTAATTTGGTAACAAAAAATTTTCCGACATTTCATAAAAAAAAAAAATTAGAGCCATTTGAAGCGGACGCTCGTTGCTTCCCACCGCGCCGCGCCGCACTTAGTCTTATGATGTACGTATGCGCTGCATAATACGGCGATTAAGGAGCGCTCTATTCACTTTTTCAAGCTTCTTCCTTATTTCAAAGTATATTGATTTTTTTCGTGGAATCAAAATTGGGATTTTAATATTCATTTTAACATATTTTATTTGATAATTTATTTCTTCAGTATTTTAATAAATAGTGTCTTATTATAAAAAAAAAACCTTTTTATTAATTTATTGAAAACAGTCTTTATTTAGTTATAACAATTATGTACATTATTTATATTTGATATACGTTCAATAATAGCTTATATCTGTATCTTATTTATAATTAGTAATTAACTTAAAAATTAAGACTAATACTTTTTCTATTTATTCTGACTTTTTTTTTTTAATTAAAAGTAGATCGATTGATAACTTTAATATTTTGTAATTATTTGAGTCCTTGACATATTAAATTAGGTCTACTCATAAAACATTACAATATCGCTATTTATAAAAAATATAATGTTACAAAAGAACTATTACTATCTATTTATAAAAATTATACTAACCTATCAATTTATAAAAAATTAAATATAATATCAAAGTTTATTTCGAATATCCTAAGATTTATAATAAATTATCTATCACAATTTTTTACTTTTTACGCATTACAGGAATTATTAATTTATTATTTACTCTATTTTTCAACAAGTTTTTTTTATTTGAAAGTTTAAAGAGTTTGAATATAATTTTATTTTAAGTTCTTGCACATTTTCTTTACTTACTGGTTAGAAAGACGTAATAAGTTAACGTTCCAGTTACTGTTTTTGATTTTGCAAATTTTAGTTTAACTTTATTTTCAAAATAATTGATTTTTGTACCAGTGCTCTTATAAATATTATACGTCTATCTATAAGTATTTAGTTTTTCTAGGAAATTTCATAAGTTTTTAGTTTCCAAAAAATATTGAAATCATTATAAATTATGACTTCAAATAACAAAACTATATTCTTGTAACACCTGCATAGTAGCCTATATAATTTAACATAATTTACAAAGCAATATAATTTAATTACATTATGATCTGCAGTTAAACAGATAAAATATTGTAGCATATGTATCTTAGGGAAGTAAACAAAACAATCAGAAAAAGTGATTTTCTTGTATTATAACTAAGTTCCATTTATTACGACACGATAAAAATAAGTTATAAAATAAAATATGCAAAAATAAATGTTAAAATTTCCATTTTGATTCCACGAAAAAAGGAGGTGAACGGGTCGAGTGTCGGCTTTAAATGGTTCTAATTTTTTTTCTATTAAAATATCGGAAAATTTTTTGTTACCAAATTAAATAAGAAAGATTAGGCTTTAATTTGACATAAAAAAATTGAAAATCGTATCGTGCCCCTCGATTAAAAAACTTAATTTGTTTATAAAAAATTGTTGTAACTTTTTTTAAAGAAAAAATGTTGTATTAAATTTGTATATATTTTATAAGTTCAATATTATTGATGTAATTGAAAAAAAAAATTACGTCATTCCGTTAATTAGTATTTAAGATATAACAGTTTAAAAATTTTACTCCTTTTTTTTTTAAACATGCATAACTTTTTTAAAAATAAATATTTTGAGCTGATACTTGGCATGATATCTTATTTTGATGTAAACTAAAAGTTGACAAATTTTCAAAAAAAAAAAAATAAAACTCGACTCCGAAACATACTAAGAATTCATTGGAACGTCCCGTATTTAGATAGAAAAAGAAAAAAGAAAATAGAAAAGTCCTTACCTTTACATTAAAGTGTAATTGTCTTTGATAATAATAATTTAAACTTGATAATATAACGTGTCCATGGGAAGTTAATGTTTTTTAATATCTAAGACAACATATTTTTTATATTTTGATTTAGTCATTGTTACATTAACATATTTTATTTTACTATCGTTCTTTGAAATTTTAAGTCTTCCGAAACCCATTAAATATCTATAAAATATTTCCAAGATAAGTTAATCATAAATAATTAAATCATAGGTAAATTAAATGCGGCATCATCTTTATCAAACAAATTTTTACGACTATCTACTTAAGGTATCTTTAAAAAATAGTTCCTCCAAACTTTTTACGACTTTTAGTACGCCGTTGGTTGAATGAATCTACAATGTAATTACTTTCTAAAAACTAAAACGTAAAGTCTTAATTAAAAATTCTGATAAAAACCTTCTATTTAACTATTTGTACTATAAGTTACCCAGTCCTTTATCTCAAAATTTAACATTTCTATTAAAAAAAATTACGCTCTTGTACTCATAAAAAAATTTTTCCGAGTCCACTACAAAAAAGAAAAAAAAAAAAATAATAAGAGGATCGACGTCAAACGTCGCCGAAAGAAAAAAAGGTAGGTATAAAAAAAGAGAATTGACAAAATTGTTAAACGTAAGCTTGTATCTACGAGCACGTGCGCACAAACTTTTCTTACGAGAGATCAAAGGTACAGGTATTACACGCGCGCCCCTTTACGAGACAGGAAAAGGACTATCGCTGTTTCTTAACTTTCCGTTCCATCTCTCGTCGCGTTAGCCTTCATCTGGTTATAAGGAATTTTATGATCTTAGCCGGAGATCGTAGCTGCAACGACAGCAGCGTACGTCGAGACAGAAAGTTGACGTACGGAGAAGTCCGTGCACTTTAAGATATGAGTATGTATATATATATATATATATATGTCTGTAGATATCATAATACACCAGAGGAGATTGGCCACGTCCGTCGCCAGTATAAGATCATTTAATCTCGCGCGCGGTTTTCTTCCCCGGTGTGTGGTTTTGGGAATGAGGATATCGGCGGTGATACGGTAATTAAATATTATGGCTTATATACGTACGCGAAGGATAGAGTAGCGTGGTGTAAAGCTACGACGATACATAGCGACGTGACACTCACCTGAAACAATGAGAAAATGAAAAAATTAGAAGAGGAAAAAACAAAAAGAATAATAATGTAATATGGATTAATTATTTATTAAAATGATAAGCTATTCTTATAAATTATTTTTCATGGTATATACGTATCATTTTTTTATAAAAATCAAATTTTAAATTCATTCGAGTTTTTGTATAAAATTTTAATCCCAATCGCAAACATTTGATATATATATATATATATATATTATTTTTATTTCGTATACATTATACATTTCCGTTCGCTACTAAATACTCCCGACAAATTTAAATTTTCCAATTTTCACACGTATTAACAATGTATATATATACATATATATCACACAATATTAAAATTATAATTCATATATAAAACGCGTACGTCCATAATGAAAAAGCGCAGCGAGAAATGAGCGAGAGAATGAAAATCTGAGCTACTTTCATCCTCTAACGAACGCTCGTCTTTCATTCTTCGCACCCTTCGGTCGTCCCTTACCCGATATATCGCTTTATTTTTTCTATTTTCTTTTCTTCGTCCCCCTTTTTTATTCCACTATCGTACAATTTCGTCCTTTTTTCGCGTTTAATTTATTTTTTATTCTTAATTTTCGATGAGGAAAAAAAGAATAAAAGAGCGACTTTTTTCAAATGATATTTTTGCCAAAAAAATCTCGTAAGCTTAGATTTTGTTATTTCACTTAAAATAACACAAAAGACTTCGCATGCTTATAAGGTAGAATCTTTAATTATATAAAATATAACTAAAAAATAGAAAGAAGCGGTTAGGTCGAAGAAGATATAAGTGAAATTAATGCGAGCATGAGATTTATATAAAATGTGCATCAGCTTTACTGTATATGCCCGTTGATTTAATTAAATGTATTGTGCTCGATCGATTTGCGTTTGAATGAAGGAAGATGGAGGAGGAGGAGGAGGAGGAGGAGAAAGAGGAAGCGAACTTTTAAATCTTTGAACACGTGGGAAATGAAGAGAGAAAGAGAGAGAGAGAGAGAGAGAGAGAGAGAGAGAGAAGGAGAGGGGAGGAAGAGCGAAAGAAAAGTAAATACTGCTTGTATAAATTTAAGCGGTAGAGGAAAATTTCTCTTCGACTCTCTGAAGAATCTGATTTTCACCGGTTGGATGAGGGATAAAAGTGGCATCGTTGAATTCCATTTACTCATCCGTAAATACGCGCGCGCAGCCGAGATTTTTAAGGTGCGAGAGAGAAGGAGAGAATGGAAGAAAAAGAATAAAAGCAAGTAAAGAAGAGAAGTCTGCGATTATTTTAAGTAAAGAGCTTTGAAAAATTAATTGAAAGCGCTATTGCCAAAAGTGTAAATTCATTATTCTTTTGTTTATTTATTTAATTTTTTATTTTCAAGAAAGCATCCAAAAGAATTTTTAACATTTATTTAAATTACTTTCAATTATAATTGAATAAAAAGTAATTTATTGTGAAATATACTTAACAGAAGAATTAAATGGCGCGAATATTTGGAATTCATCTGCGATTTCAAAAACGTACATATCAAGAGAAAATAAAATTTAATTTTGCCTGTCACACATAAATTGCGATGTATTTTAAAAGTTTTTTTTTTCAATTTTATTTTAAATCCGGTAATGAAAACTCATGAATATGCAAAAAAAAAAATCATTAAATTTTAAATTCGTTCGAGTTTTCGTATGAAATTATAATCCCGTCAATCGCAAACATTCCATATACACACACACACACACACACACACATATACTATATATCTTTATTTCGAATACATTATACATTTCCGTTCGCTACTAAATACTTCTGACAAATTTAAATTTTTCCAATTTTCACTCGTATTAACAATCCTATCAATTGAAATTTTACTCGAAGAAAAGTAAGAAAAAGTCAATTTTCAAACTCTATCTCGTATTTTTCCCTTTCTTTACGCCATTTTAAATTCTTTCTCAAACATCGCTCGTTCGTAAGAGATAGATAGAGAGAGAGAGAGAGAGAGAGAGAGAGAATGAGAGAAAGAGAGAAAAAAAGAAGAAAAAAAATGGTACTAACGCAAGTAACTCAAGCAAAATTCACAACCCCTTCAAACGTAGGGAGAAAGAGAGTGAGAGGAGAACACAAAACCGAAAACGCTTCGCGACACTTTGCGGGCAGAATTTTTCCGTAATGTAATTACGCGGTCTACGCGCATCGTACAAATTCACTCGTCGAGAAATTTTCGGCGCAATTCGCTCAAGTTTCTCTCTTTCTCTCTTCATTTGGAATCGGATCGACTTGATAAAGCGCACGCGTTTGTGTGTGTGTGTGTGTGTGTGTGTACGCGCGGGCGGAGCAGCGAGCGAAGCGAAATCGACGGTGCGGAATGTCAAGCATAAAGTCGACATGTTCTCTTTCTATTTCTTGTTCTGTGCAGTGAGAAATGTTTTACCTTTGGTGTTTACGAGGATTGATTTTGGGTATTTTCTTTCGCCCGTACAAATTCAATCACAAAGTAATTTTAACTTTATTGTTACATATTTTTAAAAGAGAAAAATATTTTATTGAAATATTAAAAGCACGCTTGAAAGATTTAATAAACAACATAAAATACTTAAAAAAAATTCTTTCGAATATTTTCACGCATTATCTGATATTTTATCACCAAACGGTTTTGACTTCTCAGCTATTATCAAATTTCTTATATATGCGTAAAATACAATCAATTATTGAATAATAGATTATTATCATTTAATTAATCTTGGTATCATTTTGTACTCTAATTATTTCTTCGCACTGCATTTTTTTTCAATATTTAATTTGAATTATGCGACCTGATTAATTTTAATCAATGATATTTATTCGCATTTAAAGTACATATTTTTTTTATGCAGGAAAATTATCATATCATTAATTTGTCAATTGAGTATTATTATATTCATCAAAAAATAAGTAACATTTGTATAAAAATTATTAAATCGATTACAAATCAATACAGATACTCGGCAATTATTTAAACGAATAAAGTTCAGTTTGCATTTTTCTTTGTTAATTAATATTTCTAGATTAACGTAAAATATAGTTATTTTTTTTATTTAACAAACTTCCGACGGTTAAAGATATTCCCATTTTGTGTACATTCCGAGAAAAAAAAAATGAATATAAAATTTTAAATAATAATAATAAATGAATATTTTGATGCTTTGAATATAGATAATAATAAAGTTATTTGTAAAATAATTTATTCCTGTATTTATTCCTACTGATAATGTAAAAACAAGATTTTCCTACAACGTATTATACAAAATTTACAATACAACAAGGTTCCATTTAAAATATATTCGACCCTAGTGAGAGAGAGAGAGAAAGCTAAAGCTTTAGCAAGACATTTAAATACCGATTCAGCTGGTTTTCAAACGTTTTTTTTTTTTTTTTTTTTATCAAACGACGAGAGAACGTCGCAATCTTCTCCTTTTTCCTTAAACACCGCGTCTTTTCTCAGTAAAAGTGCCGTTCGCGGTTTTTCCACTCTCTGCAACAGATGTTTTATTTCTCACGCGCCCGAGTTGGAAATCTACTGCATTCGTCAATCTTTTTCTCCCTTTTTTATTTATTTATTTATTTATTTTTTTTATTTTCAAACGTTCGCTTATGGAAAATATTCTCCGCAAGTTCGCGCAGCTGCGCAACAGTCGGTGTTGTGTATAACCGCGTCTGTACCGATTTTTCTCCTTTTTTCTTTATTCTGTCGGCATTCGTTTCTTCCATTTTTCATTCGCATCGCGAACTCTTTCACGCGTATCTATGTGTATATACACTTCCTGATAAATTTTAATTCACCGATAAAGTGGAAATATTCGGATTAAATTTATAATGATACGTTTTTTTTTTTTGTAAACGGATTCGCGTTTTATAGCGGGATAAGTGGCATTTAATTTTTTAACTCGTCGAACACGGTTCTCTTGTTAAATTTCGAATTACATTCGCGATTTCGAATAAATTTATTTTTATATTGTTTTCGAATAAATATTCAATTTCCACGATTCCCTTTATCCATTGCGTACATCAATTTAAGTACAAACTTTTGAAAAAAATAATAATAATTTATTAAAAAAAAAAAAAAATAGTTTAATAAAAATATAAATTTTAACTCACAATTTATTCATATTTTTCCGATACATCAATATACAAGCTATTCAAAATTTTAAAGTCGAGCACTGAAACAATTCAACAAAATAACCGGGTATTACATCCTACATTATTTATTTTATCCACTTAACGTAGCATTAAAAAGCGAATAAAATTATACTCAAACTTATACGGATAACGTTTAAAAATGAATTTTCACCGCGGTAAACATCCGAACGGCGATAAATTTTTGAACGAACGCTCAAAACATTGGACGAAACAGCCAACCTCTCTGGCAAATAAACACTCATATATTCACTTTTAAACGCAGCAAAAGCATTTGCTAGCAAAGATTATCACACCTACGTACTTGTATACATCTATATATGTATAAGGAGGAGACAAAAATTGCTTCGGTATCCATAAATCACGAATTAAAATAACAAACACGGTTAATTTGCATCGGACCGGTAGCGCGAGGATAATGACCGAAAGTTTGTCGGGCGAAGGCTCGCACACGCGTAAATAATGTCCGAGCAGAGCCAAACTCACGCTGCTCGTGTTATAATATCCACACTCTGGGTGTGTGTGTGTGTGTGTGTGTGTGTGTGTGTGTGTGCGAGTGTAGAAAAGGATAAAAGAGAAAGAGGGAGAAGGTAAGAGGATATAGCGTCGTGGCTGCGAAAGTTCGAAAGCGAATCGCTCGCGGCAGCGGTGGCGGCGGCGGCGGCGGAGGCTCGCTCTCGGGGTAATCCTCGGGTAATGCCCGATAAGTCTAGCCGCGGTCGCCTGGAAAATCTAAAGGAGGTTATGGTATAGAGCGCGCGAGAAATCGCCACCGCCAACGTTTTACCGTTTTACGCGCACCGCTTATACGCTATATATAGTTACGTATGTATGTGTATACATTTATATAGAAAGAGTGCGCGTATAAGAGGGGAGGGAAAGAAAGGTCAAGCTATTGAACGAGATAAATGGAGGTGAGAAACGGTTTGAATGAACGTAATGTTTTTACTTTGCTCGCGCTCGGGATACTGAAAAATTGTTTCGTGTTTTTTTGGTATATCTCTTGCTTTCTTTTCTTCCTTTTTTTGTTCTAACAATAGAGTATTTATTGTTCACAGATACCTATACATGCTTCCTTGAATAATATGATATGATTTTTTATTTAAATATCTATCAATATTTATTAGTTAACTTTAAATTAAAAAATTATTTGCAATTATTTATATTGAATTTTAAATAAGAATTCATAGCATTGAAATTAAAATAAATTCCATGTGCGTTTTATTGAAATATTCTTAAATAACAATTAAAAATAAAAATAATAAACTACAACTTTTCATTCAAAAAACATGCATTATCAATATTTTATGCGCAAAACATCCTTTTTGTGCATCATTCATATCCTAAAAACTCATAGCTTCTTTTAATTAAAGAAAAAAAAATAATAATAATAATAATAATGTGATCCAGTATTTGCGCATTGAAATAAAAAAAAAAAAAAAAAACGGAGCAACGTACACGCAGCGATCGTTAACCTTACCCCCAACGTAATATTAATTAACACCAATATCGAGCATCTAAATAAAACACAGCTTCGCGCGCGTAATTATACGCCGGCAACGCGATATCGGCATAACGGTTGCTGGAGAAACAAAGCTCGTACCGACCCCTTTAAAAAATTATCCATTTTTACGTAGATCATCGGCGCGTGTATTGCTTTAAATACGGTCCCGTAAATATACGCGCTCTTTTTCATAATATCCCGTAAATACGGGTAAGATAACCGAGAAAAAATATTTGCTTATCTCCTTTTCCTCTCGTACGTACACCTAAGCGACGAGAAAATCAAAGGAATTGAGATAAGTTAGATACGTGCTACCGTAGGATGTTAATCGATAAAAACTTTTCAATTTTTCCAACGGTTGTCGTTGACTGAATTTCAGATTTTCGATTGCAATACACAAACCGTGTCTGCATCGGTCACGTGTACATTAAGATATTTTTAATGCTTACATTCTGATGCGTTTCCGCACGATATAGTGAAGAGAGAGAGAGAGAGAGAGAGAGAGAGAGAAAGTAGATAAAAAAAAAAAAAAACAACCTGCGCAAACATTTTTTTCATTTTCGCTTGTTGTGATCTAGTTATAAAACATTGTATACGGAACGTATATGCGCCAACATGGAGTATTCATATAACGTCATACTAGAGCGACCAAAGAGTGGAAGATTCGAATGCTACACGTTTTAAACGATTGGATGCGAAATTAATGCAAAGCGTGGGTGAAATGCCGCTTAACGCTCTTGTTCTTTCGCAATCGCGTTATATATTTTCAGAAAAATGTTTAACGTTCGGTTGAATTTTTATACGAAATTAAAATTTCTTTGACAAAAGTAAAAAACAAAAAAAAATTTTTTTTTGCTTTCAATGATCGGTGATTTTCTTTTTCAGTTTAAAATACCAGCGTAAAAGAAAAACTACAAGTGATGCGAATTTAAGAATATGATTTTTATATTTCTTTAACCAATCACTAATTGAAAATATAACAAATGTTTTCTTAACATAAAAAAGCAGAAGAGTTTGATCGATGCTCTATCCTTTATTATTACAAGCCGATGAATTCTAGGTCACGAAAATTTCGCGGACGGGTAAGTTCACCTATTTGGTTTATTTCTGCATTAACTATGTCGATGACATTACAAATTTTCCCCGAATATATCTACGAGCGAAAAAGAGATAGAAAGTGGGATGAGGAAGTAGAGCAAATTATACTCTCCAACTGTCGACGTTACATAATCCCGGAGCAGCATTAAAAGCATTGAAATCGTAGCCTATTATAGTCCATTGAAAATTACGTGCTTTACGATGTCTCTTTTCCACATATCTTTCTCTTTCTCTCTTACCCTCGTTACGAAGAACGGAGAAAGAAAGAGAGAGAGAGAGAGAGAGAGAGAATAAATTCATGTGTGTATGTATGTATACGTACGCAGCTCGAACGGGTCCCTCTCCGATTAATTGAACGGCCGAATAATTTATTATGCGAGAATGCGCGAGCGCTTGTTTGCCCGAGCCATTGTGTACACGCACGCTAATGAATCAATGAGTTACAACGGCAGCTCTACTGCCATCCTCTCCTCTCCTCTCCTCTCCACTTCTCTCTCTCTCTCTCTCTCTCTTTCCCTCTCCTTTCGTTCGAATCCAATTAATACACACAGTGGTTCACTCTAATTGAAAGATGAGAATTGGTCTTCACGTGCAAAAAAAAAAAAAAATTAAAAAAAGAAAAAGGAGGAAGAAAGAAAGAAAAAAAGGCGATTGAAGCGAAGTTATTTAAAATTCCGAAAAAATTCAAACGTTTTTGTACGAGCACGCCCCAATCTTTCGTAAACCGCTCTTGCATACATAGAAGCGAGGCGCCGCCACGGCAACACTGAGTGTTGAGGAGAGGAGACGGAAGAGGGGGAGGAGGGCAATTAGTGTAACGATTATTAGCCGACCGCAATTAGTCGTACAAATCGATTTAGGATGCTCGGAGAAACGAGCGACGCACGCCTGCTCATAGTATACGCGTAATCGAGGATCACGGGAGAGGGAAGGGGGGGGGGGGAGAAGGAGAGCGACACGAGGCTTACGTAGTCCTCGTTGTTTGAAAATTCGAAGGTGCGACCGTCGGGAAATGGAGAAACTTTAGCGAGAAAAAGTTACCGTTCAGGTATATCCGTATCCAAGGGTTGCCGTTAGGTTTTCGTTTGGTTTTACGCGACGACAAGCGGGAGGAAGACCACCGCTAATCGGCTCCGCTCAATGCTAATTTTCGTATGTAACGGCGCTGAAGGACTTTTAATGGGGATTACCGTAGAAATTGGTTAAACGAGGACGAAGGGGGGAGGAGGCGTGAGTGGCCAATATTTTGAAAACTCGTTGATTTACGATATGCCCACGGCTTGTTATGGAAAGCTGCTCTCTTTCTCTCTCGGCATTGTTATTGGCTTAATATTAGGATATTAACGTATATGCATGCGTATTCAAGCAATTGAAATTTAAATGCTTCAGTATTGTAAAATTTATGATCGTAATTGTTTATTCTTAAATTAAATAAACTTCAAATAGGCGTTTAATCATCAATAAAACAAAAACAGCTTTGTCTTTAAACAACAAAATTAATCACTTTTTTTAATCATCATTTAAAACTTCTCTCCTTCCCCAGAAAGAAAATATCGACGCATTAAACGACGCGAATAAAGCCAGTGATATTTTATAATCTCATTGATGTCGTGCATAAACATCAGGAACGAAAGTACGTTGCCAAAAAAAAAACCTCAAAAATACTATCTATAAATCGAATAAAAAATTGCAGAATCATTTTCCATCGCGCACATGTCGGTTTATCTCTGGCATATCGTCATCGTCTTCATCGTAGTCAACGAAGCAACGAGAAAAAGAAAGATAGCGCTAGAAAAAAGAAAAGAGTAACAATGATCCTCTGTAAATATTTCTCACACTTGCCAGGATATGCCGATCGTCACCTCACTCACCCACTCTCACTCTCACTCTCACTCTCTTTCTCTCTTTTTCTCTCTAAATATTTGGGAAGCTTATTTAAGCTCAGAGGCTTATCCTTCTGCCACCGCGAGATTACGGCGTTGATAAAATAAACTGCGCGTCTATCTTTTCTTCCCATATTTTTTTTTCCTTGCTCATTTTTCGCTTTTTCGGACGTTTTTTCCTTTCTTTTTCTTTTTTTTTTTTTTTTTTTTTTTTTCGCAACGACTTGTCGAAAGTACAAGTAGAAGATATATTTGAGAACGAGAATAAAAATGTTAATGAAAAATATAAATATATATACAATATGTTACGAGTATTTTGATGTATGATCAAATCGTTTGAGTATGAAATCTTAGTTATAAAAGCAAATAATAAAAAATGTTACAAATTATTATTAGTTCCTTTTATAATTTTTAATATATTTTTATAATTTTGGTTAATACTTGTACTAAATTTATTAAAAAAAAAATAAAAAATAAAAAATTTGAATAAACTTTTCAATTCAGCAATCAAGAAAGAACATGTGGGCTCATTAAAAGTAATAATAACATCGATTATTAGCATTATCAACTTTAATACAATAGAATACGAAAATAAAATTTATTGCACCGACATATGTGAAACAATCGTCAAACATGTGTTTTATTTTTTTTCAATTTTCAGGTCAATGTTGAAAGTCAGAAAAAAATTATATTGCAATTAACCTAAAATTGATTTCTCTATTATGTTAAGATATACACATAATAAAACCGACAAAACGTAAATTGAAAGTATGCAAAATGTAATTTATATTTTATTAACGACTCGGTAAAAATACACAAACCGATAAATCAAAAAATATTCCGTTCTCTCTTGTTTTTTAATTAAACCAACACCAAAGATACTCTAATATCCCATCCCAAGTAAAAAAAAAAGGAGAAACAAGAAAAAAAAAAAAAAAAAAGGCACATAACACGCAAGGTGTTAGAATAGCAGAGTCGTACAGTACACTCGAAGGATGTATAAAGTGCACGCGCAGCCAGCAACAACTTAGCCGCAGCCGCGGTAGTACACGTGCGATATCTCTCTCTCTCTCTCTTTTTCTCTCCCTCTTTTTCTCTCCCTCGTGAAATACACGCACACGTATAAGATTCTCGCAATAACGTCTGTATATGCATATATATACTCCATACTACAAAGCTTCGCTTGTATACAGTATCAGCGATAAGACTTCAACTCGGCAGCTCACGCTATTCCAAAGCAAACCACTGGCGAAAGTATACCCCTCTCGAAATCTTTTAATTTAACCCTCGACCAACGGGAATGAGAAACTTTTCAAAGTTTTCGCGCACGCAACTATATATTATATAAACACTTGTGTATCTACACACTAAACTCTACGAGGAGTGAGTGAGGGAGAGAGAGAGAAAGACAGAAAAAAGATGGAGAACAGCCGTGCAAGAAAAACGGCTTTAACGATAGCGGGAAAGTCTACGAATTTTTCCAATTTTCAACATCGAATTATTTCTCTCCCTTAGAAATACGCATATGCGAAAACATATATATATATATATATATATATATATATATATATATATATATATATATATATGTACACATACGCAGGCGCATCGGCAAGAGATAAGATTTGCTCGAGAGCTATGGCCAAAGATAAGATCGCGCTCGATGATTTCTCACATCATCGTTTATTTTTGTTTTTTTTTCTCTCTTTCTTTCTCCCTCTCTTTCACCCCTATCTTGTTTACGTAACGCAAGTCCAAAAGATTGGACGATTTCTTTCATCGTTGCGGCACTTGAAATTTCGACGAATGCGTGCGTCATACTTGTGATAAAAATTATGACTGTAAAAAATACGTTTGTAAATTCTTTTCAATAATAAATTACGATATTAGATTGTTTTGGTATTAATCGAATACTATTATTGTACAATAATCATTATTAAACGTGTTAAAAATTTTATTTTTAAATAAAATAAAATGATTAAAAATTTGCGTGAAATACTTGAATAATTATAATCCAAGTTTTATTATTATTTAAAATTTGTTTTTTTTTATTTGTACCTCTTTTATTACGAAACGCGTGCGTTTATTCATTTAAATTATATTGCGATAAGTGATATCAGCTTGAGTATTTCACAACGCGTTAAAAAAAAAAAAAAATAAAAATATCAATAGTGGAATACTTTGATTCATGGGAGACAATCAATGCCCAGGTTTGCGTTCAATTTCTTTTATAGAAAAAAAAAAACAAAAAAAGAAGGAATTCCGATAGCAATTTGCTATTAATATACGTGTGTGGTGAATTGGTGTGTGCTGGGATTTATTATTAGAAAAACCATTTGAGTTATTTATAACATTGATTATAAAAATCGAAGACTTGCTTCGTTTAGCGGTGTAAAAGAGTTGAAGACAAAAAAAAAGTTGATATTCATTTTAACACACGTTGCAGCACAATGTATCCAAGGGAGCATGCCTCTCATTTTACGCTCAAATATTTATTTCTTGTCCAATTATTAAAATATTCCATGTTATTTATTATTATATCGTACATAATAAAGAATCATAATTCAAAAATATCGCTTTTCAGGTTTTTTTTTTTTTATTTTATAATCGAAAGAAATTTTCATAAAATACTCTATCTAAAAAGAGAGGTGGTTTAAAATTTATTTAAAATTTTCTTTAAAAATATGACTACGCGCAAAAAACTTAAATTTAAATTTAAACTCTCGTAACGAATCGAATAAACAACATCGCAGTCGTTAAATGCAATTAAAAGAAAAATGATGTTTTAATTATGGTAATATGTGGTCGGCGTTGATTGAGATTAATTATCAAATACATATTCATAATATTAATAAAAAAAAATAATTAAAACAAAATAAAAATGCGCCTAATGCGTTAATTTAAATACGATATTTATAAATAATTGAAATATCAAACATATTCACAAGTTAAATGGTGATTTATGCATTTATTTATTCAAAATTCTCAACTCGCAAAACGTAAACATGAAATTTGAAATTATATAAGCGCTTCCCCGTAGTATTTCTCGAAAAATATAAAAGTTAAAAATAAAAAATTACAAACAACTTTGTTATGTACAAAATCCAATGACGATCCAACTTGTAAATTTAACAGATAATCATTGAAAACACACACGCATACGCACACGCGCGCGCGCACACACACACACACACACACACACTGCTGTACCACTAGGCATCCGTAAATTTCACGCGTATATATCTGACTTTGCAATCGCAAGCGCATACCTACGCCTCGATGCATCACTCGGCGCAAAAATCACGGTATCTTGCAGTGGAGATTGAAAAAAAAAAATTAAAAGAATAAAAAGCGAAGAAAATGAAGAAAGAAAAAAGGATGAATCGAGTTTCGTAATTTAACTTTTGCGGAGATACAACGCTTGTGTCTACACCTAATCGTCGACCTCGAACTCGATGATCTCATTCGAAGAGGTGTACATACAAGCGGCTCGATTATATCGCTCGCGCGTGTAATTGGCGCTTTTCGCGGCGAGGGAAAAAAAAAAAGACTTTTCGCACGCGCGAAAATTAACGCCAGTCTCCCGAATCATACACAAACTCGAGAGTTTTAATCGAATCCTAACGCAGAACACGGACGTGACGTAAGGTGATCGCTTTTGTAAGCGTGACTCACGAGAGTTGCGTTCGACGCGTAATGAGACGTTTACAGAGGGGAAAAAAAAAAACGTGCGCGGTATGAAAATCGGATGCATGTAACGAAACACGGGATTATCTGCGGCGCTCGAGATGTAAAAAGAGAGCGGCGCGTGCAAATGTTTTCATTCACAAGATGCGCTCGTATACGTACAAATGTATATGTGCAGCGGATGTTATTTTCTTGCGATTGTGCGCGGATTATTTTTTGTAAAACGATGGGATGCCCTGTTTTTTTTTTTTTTTTTCTCTTATATCCCACGATAACTTGCGGACGCGTGCATAATCGTACAACGGCCGTGAAAATTTCTTCCATAGAACGATGCTTTCTCGTTATGCAAAACGAGAAAAGGATAAAAAAAAGTGAATAGAATAAACAATATAAATTTTTCTCATAATAATATTTCGTGAAATCTAAGATTAAACTCTGCTAAAAATTATAATTTTGTTTTCTACTCTTATTGTTTTTACTTAAAAATTAGTACAATTAAAAATATTTTTATACTACCTGTGTGCTATTTTTATTTTCAATTTCTCACAATTCATTGTTATGTGAAACATGAGCGAAATGAATGTTTTAGTATTCGATTTTTAATATAAGTATACGAATCATTTTTTTAAATTTAATAAATTAATAAACATTGATGAATATACTTCAGACGCTATAAAAAATATTTTACCATTGCCCGTTTTAATGCTTCGTATTTTTACCGCAACCGTCAAATGAGTTCGTAATTACATTAAAATTATGCATGGAAAAATATCGTTAAAATTTCATATTTAACATTAAAGCAATGTTTACTTTACAAATTTAACGAAAATATCGCAAAACATTGTACAGAAGCTTTACCGCCGCTCGCTATATATTTTCGTGTGTATACATAAACGAACGAATGCATTATATTTAATATAAACAACGTTATTATATCGTTATGTAAAAATTATCATTTCCAATGTCGCGCACGCACACACAAACACACACACACATCCGTATTCTCGTTAATTTATATGTTCCTCCCCCCCCTTTATATGTTTCGCCAGTTCTCTCTTCATTTTTTTGTTGAGAATTCGATTTAAACAATTTCAAGCGAAAATACACGCGCGACGCGTGAAGCAAAGTAATAATAAAAAAATAAATCGAGAGGACGAACGACTCGTTTATCATCTCCAACTATTTCCTGTGGCACTTCATCGTTGGTTGTATTTCATTTTTTTTTAATTATCTTTCTTTTTGCCGTTACTTCTTACCTCGATAAAAAAAAAAAAAAAAAAAAAAATTAGAGAAAAAGAAAATAAATCTGGCGAAATAAAGTGGATCTCGAGAGAGGAAAGGAAAAAAAAGAAAAGAAAGGGAAAAATTTCGATCCGCGCACGTCTATGTACAGGTGAGAATGACGGCTCGCTATGATCGATGTCGCCGGGTTTATACTCGTACGTATACGTACATATCGGAAAAGGACGGGCGTTCTGCATGTATATCTGTGTGCATGTACGCGTCTGTATGTAAATAAGCGTCGATTGTGCGAACTCGTCAATTATATTTATTCGAGATGCTTATCTGCCCGCGTGTGATTGATATTATATACGCGGGTCGCAAGCGCGCACAGAGGAAATTTCTCGTCATTTTTTGGCTTATATTCGGATAACATTTTTTTTTTATTTTTTGTTTTTGCTCGCAATAATTACTCGATCGGCGATACGCGCTCGCAAGAAGAGCAAGTTAATAATAAGTAAAAATTTATCGATCGTTATAGGCGATGCGAAATAAATAATTATGTTAACCTAGAAAATGTTGTTTCAATTATTGCGATAATGCAATTAATTCAATATTTTTAAATGCATAATGTACTGTATTATTTACATTGCGATTGTCAATATTATTGCAACAAAGTATATCGCAATTATTGATCACGTTAATTTAATGCACTATAATATAATGTAATGAATCGCATATAATTTTAGAGAATTTACATTAAAATTTTAAAATAAGCATAACCATATACAATAAGAAATACTTACTAAAGTTTGATTATATTTATTACAAATATTTATGCGAATAAATCTAGATTAATATGAAACTATGTACATAATTATATTAAAAATGGTATTTATTTATCATATATTCATAATAGTTGATGATTAATTGAATGAAAATTAAAGAAAATTATCAAATCCTAATCAAAAATTTAATTTATATCTTAAGTTTAAAATATTTTCTTATTACTTACTTATATACTTCCAGTAAAATGTTAAATAAAATTTATGTTTTTTTTTTTTTCTATCTTTGTGATCTATGAAATATTTTTATTTAAGAAAACGAAACCTTTTGTAAAAATGCTGCCTTTTAAACTTCCTCTTCCAAGTCATTTGCACTAGCTCTTCGGACGCGAGTGTGTCGTTGAAGAAAAATACCATGAAAGTGCCAGCTCGAAATCTCATCCAAAATTTTTAAACAAAAAAAAAAAAAAAAAAAAAAAAAAAAAAAAAAAAAAAAAAAAAAAAAAAAAAAAAAAAATACAACATACACGCATACACGCGACGAGCTCTGAAATAAGAGAAGAGCTCAAAAGGATGAAAAGGAAGGAAGAAGTGTGTGTGTGTGTGTGCAGAGTACACCTTAATGACGTGACTACCGCACGCGAGGGCGAGAGAAAACCAGGTGCCAGAAACATCAAAAGCCAACGCGCGACGACGACGGCGCGCCGTTTGGCATTAGCCGAAGTTGTCTCTCTGCACCGCGCATAGCTGTAACCTTTTCCTTTCGGCCCTTTCCCTCTCCCCTTTCCCCCTACTTACACGTCTCCACGCTTTCGTTGTCGCGCGACATTTTTGACGATATTACGACACTGTGTGCGCCGAAATACAAGCGCGTCGCCGACGCGGGAAATTTTTTTTTTTTTTTTTGTTTTGGAAATCGCGGTGTATATAATTGTATTAATTTTATCATAAAACGAATGTACTGATTATTTATATTTATTGTTTTGTATTAATATTTATAATGAATTATAATCAATGACAGGCTGATTAAATAATTATATTTAGATTAGTTTTGCACCAGTTTATTTTTTTACCTCGGTTCGTGAGTGGCTCTGGTGGTTTTATTAAGCTAACTAAATGTGGTTTTACATTATTAGAAAAAGATGCAGTCACAAAAACGGTTTATAACCGTCGTAACGGTAAATAATGCATAAATTAAACCGAGTAAATATTAAAATTTCAAACACGCATTTTTTATTTATGAGGATTCATAGCATCTATAATTTTTATATTAGTTGTTATATAGCAAAAAGAAAAAAATTAATTTGAAAAAATTCATATTTTGAACGAGATCAAACATCTACATTTGACATCTTTTTATTAAACAACCTTTCAAAAACGAAAATCAAATGCACCCGTGTATTTCAACCTTCATTAACGAGACACTCGACTACGACCTCTCGAAAAGCGTATCTTTCATTCGTAATTTGCCTCTCCTGCGCCCCCACATCCTCCATCCGGTCACTCGGCGCGCGCAAACTCCATTCACAAAACGTACAGCGCATACGCGTCGCATCCGCAATCAGAGTGTACCACGATGAAGAAGCGCAAATGCATCCCGATTGACAACCACTGCGCACCGGCAATAAACGTCTATGTGCACGCACACTCGCCGACGAGTATTGTCTAGTCTAAGAGAGGCGTAAAGCTGTAGTACGCTGTAACGTTGACGCACGTGACGGAGGCACACGCATATTGTACGTGCGATCGAAAGGGATTCACGAGACTGAGAAGGAGAGAAAAAGTTTTCTCTCTCTCTCTCTCTCTCTTTCATACATGCGCGAGTATGTGTATGCGCGTACGGCAGTACCGGGAAAACGAACAAGGGTATCAATGTTACGCTTTTCCTATCTCTCCCTATCTCCTGCACCTCTCCTATCACCACCCTTCCCTCATCTTCGTGTATCTCTTTGCATCAACCCTCGACTTTCTGTCTCATTACTCTTCTCCCTCCCTATTTTTTCTTCTCTCTCTCTCTCTCTCTCTCTCTCTCTCTCATTTGCTCTCTTTTTCTCAGCGGGTTCCGCATTCGAACGAGCCCTTTACCTCTCTTTCTCTCATTCGAAAAATGTCGGGTCGTCGTACGATCGATCCGTGCTGTGCCTACTCTCTCTTTCTCTCTCTCTCTATCTCTCTCCAGCTTTTCTTCTCGGAGCGACGAGGCTTTCGATTGCATTGGCGCAGAGAGAAGAGATTCACCGAGCGAGAGAGAGAGAGAGAGAGAGAGAGAGAAATGCCGCGCAGACGATTCGTCATTCCGAGGCCAGACGACGACGACGACTACGACTACGACTATGACATCGTTCATAAACGAAACGCTAAGAATTCCATTCTTTTCTCTCCCATGCGCGAGTCTGTCTGACTGCGCGTGGACGCGATTCCAGAGTCTCCACTTCTTCGCTTAAGCCTTATATTATGTATTATGCATTGATTCGTACGAGCGCCGGAGAGAAATAGAGAGAGAGAGAGAGATTCTTTAGTATCGATTTAAGCTCTTGGCCTATCTAAGCGATTTTTATTTCAAAGCACATTTTTTTTCTTCGCTTTTACGTTGCTATAATATTATTATATGAAAGTCTTCGAATGGAGCTCAAAAAAATCAAAAAGCAATCTAAAATTATTAAATCTTGAAGAATTAAATCTTGAAGAATTAAACGAAACTGGCAACCGTTGCACGCTCGCCGCTACGCACACCGGGGAAATCAGGCGTTATGTAATGACTCCTTAGACTCATAGATAAAGACTTATGTACATACACTAATGTGGTAAACGAGCGACGGTTACTCATTGCCGGCTGTGTGATATCATCGCGTGGATTTACATCGACGTTTATTAATCACGTTATTGCTTTACTTCGAAAGCCGCGCGCGCGCGTGTGTGTGTGTGTGTGTGTGTGTGTGCATATATATACTGTGGGCATAGAAAGATAGAGAGAGAGAGAGAAAAAGTGTATTGCGATGATTACTCGCGTACATTGCAAATGGAATTTAATTACGATTATTTATTATCTTTAAATGGAACAAGGTACGATACTATCGTTACGAAACCCCGAGCGCGTGATTAAAAACATTAACATTTTTTTTAAATTCAAGATGTATAAGCGACGAATAATAGTAGTTTTTTCTATTTTCTTTTTTATAAGAAAATATATACATATATATATATATATATATATATATATATATATATATATATATATATATATATATATATATATATATATATATATGATTATAAAAGAATTTTTTTTTTTTAAATATTATAAGGCAAATTATAACAAAAATTAATTTAAAAAAATAAAATCTTCGTTACTTTTTACGTGCATTTCTTATTATTAGAGTCGACAACATCAGATTCTCGTTTCAACATTATATTCAGCTTTATTCAACGTAAATAAGCTACTATACCCAAAGGCAAAACTAAAATCCGGATGTTGGCGAGATGTACAATACACAAAATGCGACGACAAGTAAAAAACTCAAGACCAATAACTAACGTCTCGTCTTTTTTCTTACCCCACAGGATTACCTCGCCACTTTGTGCATGCATGCAAAAGCTCATATTATTGTATATTCCAGCATATGCTGCGTATATCCGTATTTTTAAAACAACGCGAGGTATAAAAATTTCATTTTCCTTCGCAACTAGACACCGAATTGAAAAATAAAGAAGCAAGCGCTTATAGTATAAATCAAAACGACGACGGCGACGAGTCGACTCTGCGTCTCTCCGAATTCTGGCACGCTCGCGCCCTTGGAAAAAAAAAAGAGCGAAGCAAGAAAAAGACGAGCGTTCGGGCGCGAGCGAAAAAAAGGAAGCGAGAGGAAAGCGAGTCTCGCGTGGAATCTCTAGCTACCATACCACGATAATACTAATTAAATACGAGTCCCCGCGTAGTGACAGGAGTCGCGCGCGCACTCGTTCAGCCAGCTCTATACACCTCTACTGGAGCTACTCCTCTCTCTTTCTCTTTCTCTTCGCCTCGCTTTTGCCTAACGAGGATGGTAATTACGCCGACGGCTTCATCTTCGCGAAACTCACGGGGCAAAAACCAGCGAGTAGAAGCAGAGAGTAAGAGAGTAAGAGAGCAAGAGAGACAGAGAGAGATAGTGAGTGAGTGAGTGAGTGAGTGAGTGAGAGAGAAAGAAAGAGAAAGAGGGAGAGGGAGAGGGAGAGGGAGAGAGAGAGAGGGGAGAGCAGCATTGCTCGTTCCGTGCCCAGCTTGGCTCATTACTCATGGGATGTACAAGTGTAGCAAGAGAGAGAAAGAGAGAGTGGAAGCGAGATGGTTCGTAAGATTTTCGTGCGGGCCGCAGACGTTGAGCTGCTGCTGCTGTAGAGTTTCACCGAAAGAGAAGACGAAGTCGGGCCGGGAAAACGTCTGTGTTTGCCTCCCGGCTGCTGCTACTGCTGCTATGTTTCTAAGGCTATACCCTCTGTCGGCCTCTTAAATTCAAGTTTAATTCCGCGATACAATGTGCGCGCGTATATACGCGCGGGTGAATTAAGCGCGCGCCATGTACGACTCCTTATCCACACTCTTTTACTCGCAGATTTTTTTTTCATATTATTTCGTGGCTTTACGCTCGTTTGTTTCGTTCGAGGAACGGAGAGGGAAAAGAAGAGAGAGAGAGATAGAGAGAGAGAGAGAGAGAGGGCGGGAGTGGAAGAGCAAAATATAAGCTCGTTTGCCACCAATGATGAAATCGGGCAAACGCTACTGTTGAGTTATTGGACGTTTGTTATTGTGGCGGTGGATAAAGAAGCCGAGAGAGCAAATATTTTGATTTATGTGCGCTTGTCGAGATATGATTAATTTTACGAGCGGTTATATGCAATTTAAAGTGCGGTTGATTTTAGCGAAAATCGGCGCGTCCAGTTGCTTTACTGCTACGATGTTTACAGAAAATTAAAACTTGTTACATTGAGTTTTAATTTAAACGAACAAGTTGTTTTTTCCATTTTCATTTTCATTTTACTTTTTTTTTTTATAAAGTATGTAAAATTGATATAAAATATACAATACCAATTGATTAATATGAAACTTTTAATATTACGAAACGTTATTTTGTAAAATGTATTAATAAACTAATATGTTCAATGTATAAATAAATTCGACCCTTGTCAACTTTACACTAATATCTTTCAACAATAATTTTCAATAATTTCCTGAATATTTACGATTCGTACAAATGAAAAACAAATATTCAAGATAAAAAAAAGCTTTTAAAAACTAAAACGATCGGTAAAAAAAATATCGTTTCAAGAAGTATGTATAGACAGGTACATACGTGACGCATATCACATGGGATGGCAAGATATCAGATTCACGAATACGCACCGTCTATCGACGCGCGCAATTCTTCCCCTCATTGAGAGAGAAAAAGAGAGAGAGAAAGAAAAAAATTAATAATCATTCATGAGCATAGTGCGGTTTCATACTGTTTACCCTCGGTTACAATCGCGTGCGCACACACGGTTGCGTTTCTCCGACACCTTTACGTATACAAATATCGCTTATACGCGTTTAACATATATATATATCACTCATACAGCTAGAAAACAAACGTGCACGCGGGCTTTATATATTTTTAGTATTCGGCGCACGAGTCTTGCAGTAATCAATTTCTCCCGTCGTGCGCCTCGCTCCCCGCGATCATTAAACCTCGGGAGGGAGAGAGAGAGAAACTCGTGTATCGAGGTGCTAGCTTGATAATTTTTCTCTTTCTCTCCTCTCTCTCCCGCCTCCCTCCTTCGTCTCATCACCAAGGGTGGATGGATGAAAAAAAAAGGAGAAAGCGCGCGCGAGGATGAGGTATAGAACCACCAGCGGACAACGACTGCTACCACGAGGAGAAGGAAGAAAAGTAGGGGAAGGAGGACGATTCGTGAAATGAAAATAAATGATAGCGACGCGCGCGCGACTTGTAATTAATTTAGCGCGCGAGAGCCCGCGCGCGTGTGTATCCGTGTGTACGCAGGCTTAGCAGCACCACGCTACTTTTTATTCCACTTCTTCTTCCGTTTCTTCGGCTTTAGTGAGAATTGACGCTTGGGGTGAGAGAGCGAGAGAACGAGTTGATGTACACGTGTGACGACACGTCGAGGGAATATATCGTTCGCTCGCTCGCCCTCGCATAAGAAAGTCGGATTTGGAAATAAGAAAGGAGAAAATTGTCGTTTGGCATTTTGCGGATTATAGATTAGTTCTTGGATAAGGTTTTACGTGATTACTTTTTTCTTTTTCTGTAAATGTAAAATTTCTCTAATCTAAAGAAATCGACGTTTTTCTCCGAGCTTATAAAATTAACTATCAAAGTATTGCGAAAGACTTTTCCATAATTTTTTTACCGTATTAAATTTTCTTAGTTATTTAATAACATCGAGATAAAACAGCAATTATTGAAGTTTAAAAGTGTACCTTGAGAAAAAAAAAAGAATTTTTTTTTATTTGAAAGTAATTTTGAAGTTAAATAAAATCAGAAAGATATTACAGTACTTTGACCTGTTTACGTGGATTAATTTTATTCGGGCAATAATTAATGAGAATTAAACATTATGAATGAATATTTATATTAATTTTAATTCGTAATAAAGTAAACTCGTGAAAATTATCTGCATCATAAATTTACAATATAATGAAAATCTCAATATTATAAGCTGTTATACGATGCGATTATTTATTAAAAAATTTAATTTCTAGTAAAATTTTTTACAAAATTTTATTAGGGTAATTTGATCAACTTCACGATTTCTTAAAAAATTCAAGTACTTCGTAACGTTTTGAACGCAAAGTAAAAATAAAAAAAATGAAAAATTATTCCAAAAATAAACTTTGTTAAGCCCGAAAAAATGTTAAAGTACACTTTATACAATTACGAAAGCGCATGAATGCAATCTATAACCGAGAGTTGTTTCACATGTACATACACACACCGATATTCTAAAAAGATTCAATCTCCTCTTCAATACTATGCGCGCATTCTCATAATATAATTTCAACCCAAGAACGTCATCGATAGCGTATTTATACTCTCGCAAAGGAAAAAAAAAGAAGACGAACAGCGTATTTCATTAACGAGCGCAAAATAATATCGCAAAACTCGAGCGCATGCGCAAATTAATCCAGCCGTTAATTCAGATTTTCAAACAAGTTACGTCGGACAAATAAATTATTCGAAAAATTAGTAAATAGCGAATGAAACACAAATTTAATATAAATCTTTGATAAACTTCGTTGTTTTTATTTACAGACAAGACACAAAAATGCGGTATAATATCGAAATTTATTAATTCGCGAGCCGAAAACAACGAATAATGTAAAAAAAAAAAAAAAAAGGAAAAAAAAGAACGGTAATAAAAAGAAAAGAATGGCAAATTGACGGTAACGCGTTTAAGGACTAAGAATTTCAATCTAAAATTTTTATGGAGCGTAACCGCTGGCTCTAATTTCTCTCTCGTTCGCTATCTCCCGTCGTCCTTTCGCTTTTTTTCACGTTTACACGCGCTTTACTCTCTTTGAAGTTTCAATGTCGCATCGACAACTCTTCGCCGCTCGCTTCCAACTTTCTCTCTCTCTCTCTCTCTCTCTCTCTGTCTCTTTTGCTCACTTGAGTGTCGTCCTTCACATGTAATTTCCTGATAGTAATAGCGCGTTAGCTTTGACTGCTTCAGTGTCTCTCTTCGCGACAACCGCCTTCTTGCCATTCCTTAGATATTATTGTGGCTCTTTTTCAATTTTTTTTTCTTTTTTCTTTTTTTTTTTTTTTTTTCTTTTCTCATCAACTGTGAGCGGTCGATCAATTTTCTTTTATTTCTTTTATATTCGTTCCACTCAAAGTAACTTTGGCGGTTTAAAATGTTCGAAAAATGAGGGTCACGTACAAGCGTTAGATGACGTTTATATGTTATTTATTGAACGTAAAAGAGATCACAACAAAGCAATTTGGAATTTCAATCATATGGAGAGATTCGTTAAAATTTTAATTTCTATTTGATTTTATTTTGTATTTAACATACCGTAAAAGTTTAATTAATGTTACTTATTGATTGTAAAATGTTTAATAAAAATTGTAGTATTATTAAAAAAAAATTTAACGATCTTCATTAAGTATTATAAATAATGTCCAATAATGCATTAGCGGTTTATCAAATCAAACATGCAAATCGATTCAATAGAGCCAATTTTTTTATTTACTTTCCAACAAAAAAAAAAAAAAAAATCAAAAGAAAAAGAAAAATAGAAGCTTTCCGATACGCAATCAAAACATCAACACACAAAATTTGAACGCTACAATTATTATTCCATTACAAATTAGCCTCAACCCGCGCCGGTCGGACAAAGGAAACAAAAGAAAAAACGAAAGCAAAATCACCGTGCGAGCGGGCGAGCATAAGCAATTCCAAAATCGTTCGCGAGGAATGCGCCATAGTACATAGTTTCCGTACACGCGCACTCGTCCTCGTAACCTCCAGTGCCAACGGTCAGACAAAAATAATTAATTTCGCATGAGGGAAGACCGAGTGATGCTCCCTCCTTCTCTTTCTCTCTCGTTTATATTTCCTGCTCGTACGGCAAACACGTGCGCTCGAGACACGGCGCTTTGTCGTGTACATATATATGTAACGGAGATTCGTCGCTGCCACGTCAACGGGGAGAGGGCGAGGAAAGGTGCCGGCCGATTTTACGAGCCACTCGTCCAAATTAATTTCGGACTGCGTTGCTATGATAATATAACCGTATGTGTGTTCGTGTTACACATGTGTATGGTTGCCTCTCTCAATATATATATATATATATATATATATATATATATATATATCCTTATAATCGGTGGTAGCGTGAAATGCGCGCATTAGTTTTCTACTCGACTTATCGTAAATAACAAATGCCCGATTCGTAAGCAGCGCAGAGACAAACGCCAAATAACGCGCAACGCCAACAGCCGTGTATCAGCTGCTCGTTCGTTCGTACATCCGCGCGCGACGCGAATCCAATTTTCGCGCGCGGAACGAAAGAAAAACTAAGAGAAAGAGGTAAAGAGAGAGAATGCAGATGAAGAAGATGTATAGTCGTTCGGAGAAAAGAATTCTCGTATATATCGAAATGTGAGAATTCGTGTCGACTTTTTTTTTTATGTCACGATAACAGATGTAGAATTTGATAGACAGTTTTTGAGTAAATATCAATATTTAAATACATTTTCATTGTGTTTTGAACGATTGTTGCGAAAGTATTTTGCATTTATTTATTAATACTTGCGATAAAAGTACTGAAAAAATGTTAATCGCTGAAAATGAGATTAATTATTTATTTAATTTTGAAAAGGTCGCAAGTAATTATTAATAAACGTAAATAACATTTGCTGCGCTCGATTCAGCCAAAATTATTCATAACAAGACACTTTAGAATTATCATAAATATTCATTTTTCAATTTTAAATAAATATTTAAACGAAACGAATATTAACACGAATATTAAAAGTTATATATCTCGATGTTTGGCTCTAAAATTTTCATTTTAACCTAATTTTTCCGATGTAAAATATTTCAGGTCTCGTGTAGCGATTCTTTACATCTGAGCTTTTATTGGATTCTGTTTCAATCTCAGTTTCAATGTTACACACTCATTCCGGTAGCGGCTTTTATTGACTGTTCGATATACTGCTAGAGGAGAGAATATTCTCTCTCTCTCTCTCTCCCTCGTCGGTTAAATTTTTAACCTATATGAGCGTAAAAATAAATTTATTTTTACCAATTTTCATAAGACGTAATCTTTTTTTTCTTTTTATCTTTTTATTAAAGTTGAAATTCAAACTTTTTCCAAGCGTCGTAGATTATAGGTTATAGAGCATTTTTTTTTTTTTTTTTTTTTTTTTATAAATTTGTATTAACTATACTTTTCATCGTTTTGTTTAAACTTAAACTTGATTAAGAAAATTTATAAATTTCTTGAACATAACGAAGCGAATGTAAAATTGTATAACTTTATAAATACCGTTAAGAATCTCTGTAACATTTATAAGATTAATTTTCAACTTTAGCAAAACTCTTATCGTAATAAATATTTTAACTTCGTGGTATGATAGAACAATCGTTAACTTTATTTACTATATAATTATTTACTACAATTAATCTGCAAAAAAAAAAAAAAAAACAAATTTTAGTTTAATGAAATGAAGAGCTTTATAAATAGTATCAAACATAAAGAGAAGTGGTAGTTCATTGACTTAGCTTGTTGTAACACGATTACGTTATTAAATTGCGAAGGTTACGAGATTCCAGGTTAATTCGATTCTATCACGGGTAGAATTAACAGTAGCGCAATTAACCTCGAAAAAAGAGAAGAAAAAAAAAAGAAGCAACGAAAGTCATACACGCCGCGTGTAACGCACTGAAACAAAGCGTTACAGTTCATTTCGATCTCGTCGAGCGTTTGTCTAACTTAACCTAATTAACTGAAAATCGAGTCACCTTCGTGAACCTAACTATACGTTTCGCTGCGTGGATTATCAAGCCTCTAAAATTTTTTTTCATTCCACAAAGCGCACACAGTTTTCTAAAATCTCGTCTCTCCTCGCGTAGCGAACGCGAAACTTCCAGCAGAAACAACACACAGTTCACGGGCAGTTCGAAGCCCCCGATCGCACATTCCGCAAACGGTCGTTGAAACAGAGAGAGAGAGAGAATGGGAGGTTAGGGGAATGGCGAGGGAATGAGAATGGGAATGGGTATAGCGAGCATCGCGAGTAAAAAGATAAAAAAAAAAAAAAAAAAAATATACAGAAAGCAACGAAATGGAAGAAAAGAGCGAACGAGCAACTTGCGCGCACGTTTGGCGGTTATAACCGTATAATCGCACCGTGTAGATTCCAATTCACGCGCGCGGCTCTTTTTATCTATTCCTCTCTCTCTCTCTCTCTCTCTCTCTCTCTCTCTCTCTTTCTTTTTCTGTGTGCGTGAAACGATGCATCGATTGGAAGTAGCCGCTCGCGCTTAAGCGAGCTATGCAGTCCCGTAAATTGATCAGCATTTTTATAACCGAGCCCATCCGCCGTTCGCGCGATACCCGACGAGCTAAGCGAGTCTAATAACGATCGCGGCGTCTTGCGCAAGCTTAGATTAATTATGGGAACAGGGAATAAAGCGGACGATAGAAAATCGTTAAAGTTTCAATGTCGGCATTCTTAGAATTTTGATTTTTTTTTATCTCGCATAAGTTCCATTTTCAGCTTACAAATATTTTTTCACAAATTTCTAAACATTTATTAACGAAAAAATTAACATTCAATTTGTTTGAATCGCTTTTTTTTCGATAACGCAATTTTATTGAAAAAAAAAGAAAAAAAAAAAAGAAAAAAAAAAAAGAAAAAAAAAAGAAAAAAAAAAGAAAAAAAAAAGAAAAAAAAAAGAAAAGAAAAGAAAAGAAAAAGGGATAAAAACAACATTCTAACAACTCAATCACTACTCCAAAAAACTCAACTTCCATTCACGGGCAGCGCGTATCGCAACACGGATATGTATGTACGCTTACACAACGAAAGAAAAAAAGAGAGAGAGAGAGAGAGTATATATGCACGTGCGCTCTCACAGCATATACCTGAGCTATAGAACGGAATGCCAGGACTAAATATACCTTGGAGCTGGATAACGTTATTTTTCCTCGCGCGTGCGTCCGCGTCAACGAGCGATAGGGAAATTCACCGTATATATACACGCAAGAGAGTGATATGCAAGTTTATTTTCCATCGTTGCATTTCTCTCTCTCTCTCTCTCTCTCTCTCTCTCTCTCTCTCTCTCTCCTTTTTTTTCATTCATGTTATTTTTCTTTTTTTTTTTTGTTTTACTCTCCGCGCGCGACTCATGACTCAAACCTTTTTGCAATATTAAAAATGTTCTTTTTTGTTTCACAGCGTATTAACATTTTCTTTTTTTTTTTATTTTTAGTATTTTAAATGACGTCATATTAAATAATCATGCAAGACGATAATTTCAAGGCTATGGATGAAAGTTTACTACACTCGACGATGAAAAGTAATAATCGTTAAAAAGTAAATTGATTTGCATATATAAATGTGTATAGTTTAAATAAATTGTTTGCTTGGAATAAATAGATACATACACATATAATCATTTTTTAAAATAAATATAATAAAAGTTTTAATAAAAACTTTTTAAAATTTATATTTTAACCTTTATGAATAAAGTAAACGGCAAACAACAAATAATTTCGAGAAGAGCTAATTTGAAAAACAAACAGAAAACGTGCGCATACATTTTCGAAAGTAACGATAAAAAACGTTAAACAACTATATAATAAAAAAAATTACGTTCGGTTATCGCGTTGATAAGGCACAACAACGCGTTATGTCATTCGAGAGATTTTTCAAGTTTAAAGTCGAAGAAGATTGAGCCATTGATTCAGCACATACAGAGACATAACAGAAGATGAAAATTTTTTTTATAATCGATGGATCCTCTTTTTTTAATTAAAATAATTTGCTTATTATGCATAAAACGCTCGATGACTCGAGACCGAAGAGACGCGCGTCATAATTAAGTAAAATTTCCAATCCAGCATTACAGAGTCGAGAAAATAAAAAAAAAAAAAAAAAAAAAAAAAAAAAATCTCATGAAACTGAGGCTTTCTATTTACTGCATCTTAACAACGGCTGGATTTTTCCACATCGAATAATCTAGCAAGGAGATATGCTTGTGGAAAAAAACTCGAAGGATATACTATTATATTAAAGCTAGAAAATCAAAATGGCTTTTTCTGCGATTTGTTTGTTATTCGTTTGGATTGAATGATATTGGTATTTTTTGAGCGAACAATTTTATAACTAATTTAATGCGCTCACGGTGATGTGATATTTAAAATAATTCATGTTACAATACGGAATAATTAGTGATAACTTGTAAATTTTCATTCAATTTGATAAATATTTTATTTTGATATCTTGTTATGCATCATGTTAACGATACTAGTTTTCGAATATTTTTATTAAAAAAAAAGAATAATATGAAAGTTTCTTTAATGTTGCGAAAACATTTGGCATTCGCTTTTATGCGACAACGAAGTTTTACGAAAAAATTTAAAATGAAAATCGAAATTTCATGAACTGACGAGAATTTTATCAGAATTCAAGAACATATCGATAAAATGTTATTTTTATAGTTTTATAGTTTTTCATAACAATTCTATAAAAACGAATTAATTTCCTTTTTTATCATTATCAGATTTAGCGATGAGAGAAATAAAATAAAAAAATAGAAAAATGAAATGAATGATTTTAAATGAAATAATTTTCTTTTTCGAAGCAAAGTTTAATATTTTTTAAAACTATATAACGCGTTGTTTCAAATGAGTTATGATAATAAAATATTTAATACATATATATATATATATATATATATATATATATATATATATATATCTACTAAAAGTTTTCTGTGTAACTTGAATTCTCTAATAAACAAAAAAAAAAAATATATAAAAAAGTATTCAATTTTTTATAAGATCGCTATACTTTGCTCCGAATACTGCGAAAAAAAAACACCATAGAAAGCAGTAAATTTTCGAATGAATCGGAAACCACTATCACCTCAATCCATTAATCAACCAATCCACAAACGTACGAAAATCCAGAAAGCCAAGCTTATCGATCGTCTCTATTCGACTGTACTCTCTTTCTCTCCTCGCGTCTCTCGTTTCTCAAAATGATCACGTAGCTAGAGCTGGCGCTAGCGCGCGTTAACGCAATAAAAGTCCGTGGGAGCCGTAATTGGGCCGTAGCGGCCCCTTCACGTTGTTCCTTCGCCCGCGTTGGGCTCAATCAGCTAAAGCAGAGTCCTAACGAGATCCTTCCTTCGCTATCCTGTTTCTCTTACTCACTCACTCACTCTCTCTCTCTCTCTCTCACACGCATAACGCGAGTCGAATTCCTATCTGTGGTGGAAAATCACCGCCACATAAGCAATCGATGAGATATGTGTTTGATCTTGCTTTGATAGAGGCGGAGGAAAAATTTTGTTAAACGTGCGTGGATTTACGATTGCCGATTCTTCCGCCGTAGTTTATTTTTGTTTTTCGACGATTGGTTTGTTAGGTAAGTCGATTTTAGTTTTTTTTATCAATTTTACGAGGTTATAACGAAACTGTTTTGTTGGTTTAATAAGGCCCTCGTAAATTTTGTTATAAAATTTGTTTTTTAGTAAATAAAATAATAAAATATTAAATAAAAAAAGAAATGTACGTATTTATTATTGCCGTAAGAAACAGCGAAAAATATATAATTGTTATACAAATGTATAATTTATTGGTCACTTGAAAAACTTGTAAAATGCCATTTGAATGACATGATTTAAATGTGTATTCAACTGGAAACAAATCATTTACGCTTAAACGTCCTTAGTTAGTTTTTAATAAAATACAAATAATATAATAAAACTATTGTTTGTGATATTTCTGCCTATTATTCATTTACCATGTATATGTTTAACAATAATAGTTTTGTATCATTTTCCTTTCGTCTATTTTATAATGTAAAATTTTATTAAAAATTCAATTTTTATTGTATCAAATTTAATTAATTTAAATTTAATAAATTATTAATTAAAATGTCTTTATAAAACTTGTATAATTTTTAATACTTTGGAAATCCAATGGAAAAATATAAAAAATTTAATAAACTTGAAAATCAATAGTCTAAATGCAAAACAAAAAGAAAATAACAAAAGACTGTCCTTGTCCTCCGAGCGCGCAGCAAAAATTTTCCTTCCGTACTTCGCAAGCTAAAGTCAGCAAAAATACATATATACCAAGTGAGAGCGTAGATACACATACGCGCTAAAAACTACACTCACATACAGCCGGGAATAAAACGCATTCACACGCAGAGAGACAGAGAGAGAGAGACGTCTTCTTACCCTAACCGAAACTCGCGGCAGCGGGAAAAGCCGCAGTCGATTCAGCTTTCCCTAGCTCGCCTGGTTTTACCATACCTCGCTTGTTTTAAAACGCAAAATTAACGCACCCACGTTTGCTCGTCGCAAAACTTCTCTCTCTCTCTCTCTCTCTCTCTCTCTCTCTCTCTCTCTTTCTCTCTCTCTCTATCTCTATACGCCTATCTCTCGTTTCCGTATTTACTGGATATAGTTCGCTGCGCGCGGAACATCCTCCCGTACGGTGCAGAGACTCTCTTGCTGTTGCGCATTTCTAAAAATAGTCGAACGCGTTTTTACGATTTCTTTTTTTCTTTTTGCTTGTTTTCCGTTATTGTGGTGCAAAATTGATTTTTTTTTCTTTCTTATCTTCTTTTTCTTTTAATTAAGAAAATTTAAGTACCATTAGCATTGACTGTTATTAAAATAAGTAAGAAGGGATTTACAAAACTATAATGTATCGATATTGATTTATCGATTACATCACATCACATCGTGACGTCTTACATAGAAATATAAGCAAAAAAAAAAAAAAAAAATTTTAAAAAGCAATTTTAATATATAATTAAAAAAGAAAAATCCTTCTTTCATACAATAATTTAAATCGAAATGATAAAACGACACGCGTCTAGTTTCCCACGAACAGACGACGCTTACCGCGCATATAGGTAGCGCGAACTATAAACCAGCAAACGCAGCGGAATCAACGTAGCCGGAGCTTACTAGCGAGTCGAGGGAAAGAGACAGAGAGAGAGAGAGAGAGATAAGCGAGACGGTGAAAACTCCTGGGCTGCGCGCACACGTGCTGCCGTCACGGGGGCAGAGGACGAAGGGAAAAGCGCCGGTAGACTAGTCGTTGTCGTCGTCGTTGACTCTCTCTTTCTCTCTCTCTTTCGTGAGTGCGTGTACGTACGCACACACGCGCGCGTTATTGATCGGAGGGCAGCAGCCGCTCGCTGGTTCTCTTTCGCTATATATAGAGAAAGAGCGAGGGGGTACCAACCGCACACTCGCTAACTCTATTCTCCTAGGAAGCCAGTCTAGCGCTTTTACAAAAAGGAGATAAAAAAGAGATAAAGAGGCAGAAAGAAAAGGAGCAAATGAACAACGCAGACTCCGGACGATGTCCTGTTTGCCTTTTGACGAAATTCAACGAAAACTGTAACCTACCGAATGAGGGAGGGAGTGAGGGAGAGAGAAAAAGAGAGAGAGAGAGAGAGAGAGAAGAAGAGAGATAGAGAAAAGAAAAAGAGATAGAGAGATAGAGATAGAGTAACAGCAGCAGAGTGTACGACTAGAAAGGAAAGGAAGAGGAAACCTTACGCGTATTTAATGAAAGAGAGATCAATGGAAAATTTGGTTAAACGTCGCTGCCCCGCACAGCGCGTTTTATTATCGGCGACGCCGAGGCCAAGGCAGCGAATTCGTTATCTTCGCGACGACGTCAAAGTGTGCGGGGAGACTTCGAGTGGATACGAAAGTTTGCGCCAATCGCGCGCTCATATCGATCGACGATGCATTTCAAACTTCTCTGGCGATATCTCGGTGTTTTATCATTTTCTTTTTTTTTTCTCTTTGCCGTGTACGCAGATATGATTTTATAAAAGTTCGATTAATATTAACATTTTTTTTCTGCTTATGTTAAAAAGGTAATTGTCAAGGATGTGTAATTATTGCGAGATTAAAACATTACTCTATTTAAATGCATAATTGTCAAATCCATTTTAGCAATTAATTAAAGTGTAACATAAAGGGAAGTCATTAATTTTACGTAGAGTTTTACGTTTTAACGTTAAACTACATACGCCTAAAAAGAATGCTGTTGATATTATAAATGTATAATACGAAATTACAAATTACGTTTTAAAATAAAGTTAGATTAAATTTATTATCTCAAATACAGAAAAATGTCCTATTATTGAATATATTATTCAAAAAAAAAAAATTAACTTTTTTTTCAATAAAATCGAATTAAAAATGATAAATAAAAAAAAAAAACGTAAAAGAGATAAAAACAAATAATGTATTTTTTTTATTATTTTTTAAAAATTGATGAAGAATTTGTTTGTCAAAGATATTTTCAATGGGATCGTCCCGTTGGAAAATTTCTTCAACTCCCGTATATTAATAGCTAAAAATTAATTTTTTATGACAAATTTTATATCATCAGCATAACGATTTTATTATCGCCTTAAAAAATAATATTCATAAAAATTTACGATCAGCTCGCGTTCCTGTTACGAATGAAAATTAAAAAATTTTTTGAAAGTGTATAATACACGCATACACATATACACATTCAGATGCAGATGTATACCAAGAGTTTTCTATATCCTCGGAAACTATTTGCGATCACGCGAAATTTTTTTAATTAAAAAATTTTTGTTCACGTGCATATTATAAACTTATGCAAAATACATATATATGTGTGTGTGTGTGTGTGTGTGTGCGCGCGCGCGTGTGTGTATAAGCTTGCAAATTCTATAATTAATATTTTATTAAAGATCGCGTCATAGCCTACTTATTTTATAATATGAAGCATAAAGCTTCTATTTCGTCCTCGAAATTGATGAATTTTCAATCAAGGCACAATTATAACAAGTACGAGAGAATAAAAGAGAGAGAGAGAGAGAGAGAGAGAGAGAGAGGAACGATCGGTGTCGGTGGATCGTAATCAATGAAAGAAAAAAATTTTAATTAAGCTCATCCTTACAGTCTGCGAGAGAGGAAGAGAAAGCGAGAGAGGGAAAGAGATAGAGAGAGAGAAAGAGCTGATTGTTCATTATAACCCATATTATATTTGTTTACCTCGACGAATTGAAACGAGTACGAAATGAATGGCACGTAATTTCTTGACGTTCTATGCACGCACACCCACTCATGTGTATACGCGTATACCTACGCCTACACATAGTGTACATAGTGCACATAGAGCTACGTTTGCCAGAAAATTCACGTGAACGCGGATATAAACGCGCAAAATTTTGTTGAACGGTGGCGTTGCTGCTCGTCCATGTAAATCCGAAATTAATATAGACGCGCACAACTCTCTCTCTCTCTCTCTCTGTATTTCCCTCTTTGCAATTAAATAAATTATTCAGTGGGTATAGTCTTGTTCGGCAAAATTAATCGTTTATTCAATAGCGATCGAGATTCGTTCGTAGATTCATATAGCTCGTTCAGATTAATTAAAAATATGAATCGTCGCGCGTTAGAGAAAAAAGTTTCGTCGGTAAAACTTTATAATTAAGGTTATCCATTCTTTTTATATATCGTTTGTAGTGAGAGTATATATTCGATTTTAAAAAAAATCACGTTTGAAAATAATATTTTTATTTTTCTTCGATCTAATATTTAAAAATAATATAAACAAGAACGAATCGCAAAGAATAATGTTTCGGACACGTAGTTACATAATTATACAACGTATTTATTCCAAACGGAATAATTGAAAGAAATATTCTAAACATGAAAAAAGCAGCTGAAAACTTTGACCGTAAAAAATAGAAAAATAAAAAAAGAAAGGTATGAGTAAGAGAAAAAACGAAAAAAAAAAGAAATTGCTGAATCCGCATTATGTACATTTATGAGACGATTATCAAAATGAATTCCGATGCTCCTCCCTTCTCCCCTTCACCTTCATCTTCATAAACTTTTCAAAGAGACGAGAAAGAGAGAGAGGGGCGCGAAAAACGACGTCGCCTGTTTTTAAAGTCACCTCTTTCTACTCGGCCACCAACGAAATCCTCCTTATTCCTTCACCGTAGCAATAAACGCAGCAGCTACAATTTTTATTAAAATCATCACGGCGAGAGGAGAAGCTAAGAGAGGAGAGTCGAAGCAACCAGAACAAATGGAAAGTTAAGTATCTCTCTTTTCTTCAAATCCTCGTTAACTTTTATTCTTTTTCCTTCTTTTTTTTCGTTTTTTTCTTTTTTCTCTGTTATCCTTTCCCTTCCTCTCTCCCTCCCTATCTCTTTCTCTCTTTATACGCATCCTCGCGCAAAGTATATATTTCCTAGGTCCCTTCGGACCGTAGATAAAACGAAAAAGGGAAAAAGAGAGAAAGAGAAAGAGAGAAAGATAGACAATATTATGCATTTCCGGGATGGTTTCGCCTATACCTTTTACCCCCTGCCGGCTACTTAGTAATTTTGCTCACGCGCTCGCTCGCCCATGAAATATATGAATGCGCGCGTGAGGTTGCACGCAACGAATGGACCCTTTCTCTCTATACCTTAGCTTTTACCGCTGCACTGTTTCTCCCTTATGCCGCGCACGGCTAATGTTAAAATGAAGAAAAAAAAAAAATAAAGAAAGAAAGAAAAGGGAAATAATATTAATGCGCGGTATATATTTGAGCGAGAATGGGATGATTTAAAGATATGGACTCGGGACTGTCTTGCGTATTGCCCCTGAGTTAAAAACAATTTTTCGCACTTCTCTCTTTCTCTCTCTTTCATTGCAGCCTAAGATTAACGAGTTTTAAAGTTGATTTCGTAGTGTATAAATTACACTTTGGCGCGCTTGCTGGTTGCGCGTTGCGAAAAATTAAATTTAACGTTCGTTTAAGACGTTAAATAACAATTAATTAGCTATTAAATTCGATTAATTATCAATTTTATCTTTAACGTGGAATCGCATACATATATATATATATATATATATATATAAATTATTTAATTTTTTATTCGCTATAATTTATATTTTTTAATTATACTTGATAAAATTTTCAACAAGTTACTTACGATAAATATGCTAATATTGGAGCTAATAAACGAATAGACTCTTTGCGTAAACTCACCTGAAAAAGAAAGAAAATAAAAGTTGATTAATTAATTGTTCAGTAAAACGTCGAAAATTAAATTATAATTTATTATAGTCGGCGATCGAATTTACAAATCGCTAATCGAATTTATAGAATCAATCAAACATTTGAGTCGGCACGCAAACGCATTATGGCACATAAAATACAATGAAAAGCACTATACGGGCGTATCTATCACATATACATAAATTCACTTATTCATCGACTAGGTGTGCGCGCAAAATCGAACGCCGATCGAGCCCTTCGATACACCTACACACACACATACACGTTTACACGCATCCTCTCAAAACTTGAAGAGAGGCAACAACTTTCTAATGCAGCGGGTAAACTATAGCGTCAACGGTCATTTAGACGGCTATGCGCGTGTATATATACGTATACGTATACACGAGCGTTCGGTTTACAATTTCACGATAGGGGTTAATACAGATCAGCTCGGATGCGCGAGCACACGCACACATATCTCCCGCTTAACACAATACATCGCCGTAGGGAAAAGGGACGTAACTTTGATTAGGAGCGACGCGAGCTTTTGTCGTCGTGGCTGACTTAAACTTTACCCTCGCGACACTTATCAACGTTCTTGTATGCATATACGCGTATCGTACGCTTTATCGGTGTGTGGAATTGACAAGAGGTGCGACGATAACTTTTGCATTGTTGCTCATTTTACGAATGATTTCGGTGCCGCGCGAGTATCAGTGAAAACTTTGAGAAGTGTCGAATCGATTTGAGAACTCGACGCGAAGTATTTTTTGTTCATAATTTTTTAACGCTTAATTCATAAACATTTTTTATAAAATTCTTACGTTCACGGTCATGAAAATTTGATAAATAAAATAAAATCAATATATATATATATATATATATATATACCGAGAGTTCACGAACAGTAAACTAGGACGTGAATAACATTTTAAATGAAACTAAAAAAAAACTTTATTTTCTTGTGACATAAAATTCTATAATACTTGAATGTTTCGGCTGAGCAATTGTGACATAAATTTGTGAAATTTCACGCTTATTTAACATGAAACGTATGAAAAGTTTATCTAGTAAATTTATTAATATATGCGTCGTACGTTTACTTTGTACATCGATGAAAAACTTTGACATATATATTTTTATATCAGAAAAAAAAAACGAGAAGTTAAAATTTTTACATGCAATAATCATTTTTCATTTAATAAAAAAAATTCGTACAGCAAAAATTAGCAGTAAGAAAAATCACTTTAATTAATAATCCGTGTTACAAACAGCACTTAATCTCAAATCGATGCGCGTTTGCTCTATTTCTCGCGTGAAGATCTCTTTTATCCACGTATATACATTTCCCTCTCGCCGTTCATCTTCTTACTCTATCCTCACGGGCGAAACTTTAAAGCCAAGCCTTTTAACACCATCAGCCTCGTACACAAACGCGTCGCAAAGCCGCTGGTATAATGTGGATGAAGAAGTAAGAAGCAGACCGAGGCGTAGGAGAAGATAAGAAAGAGAGGGAGAGAGAGAGGGAGACAGAATTCAATTATTCAACCGTATTTCCCATCAATCCCCGACGCAAAAATAACCCGACGAGGGGCGGACGGAAAAGACACGACTTAATTCACCGACGAAACGGACGATGTAATAGAAATAAGACGCTCGAGCTTTGATAAGGTACACAAGTTGCGGTACCCTCGCCTCTTCTTCGTCTTCTTCTTCTTCATCCGTTTCATAATTGGAAGATAACGAGGAAGAAAATAAAGAAGATCGTGTTACGGACCAATGTGAAGAAGCAATAGTTATGTTCTCTCTCTCCTTGATATCTTTCCCGGTACGGCTAGATATTCGCGGTGAAACGAGCAAGAAGTAATAAAGAATCGTCCGCGTTTGTTTTCTTCATCTCGCGTTTAACCTCCACGGTTACCTCGGGTTTACTCGAACGATCGTTGCTCGTTATTGTATGTACTTCATCGAAGACAATCATATGGGCTAAAAGTACACGAAAAAAAAAAATACGGTTAAGGGTACAACGTTAACAAGCGGGTTTCGTTGACGGTGTTGGAGAGTCGCGATTTAGGCGCTCGCACGGTGAAACTTGGTTTTTTTTTTTTTTTTTTTTTTTTTGTTTGTTTGTATTTTACTCCTTCGTCTTCAGTCGTTCACCGGATAAGTTTTTCAATTTATCGCCTCAAAGTGATGCATCGAAAGATTACGATAAAGCGCGTTGATTTATTCCATGCGCGCGCGACGCGTATAAAAATTTTTAATGGAAGTTTTTCTTTACGCGCTCGCGCCGATATGGCAAAATTCAAACAGTCAACGTGGTACGTGTGTAACGTGTACAAGAGAAAGAGAGAGAGAGAGAGAGAGAGAGAGAGAGAGAGAGAGAGAGAGAGAGAGAGAGGACAAAGCGAGAAATCGCGAACGCGAGTCAGCGAAAGAAGAAATCCGCTGGATTGCTGAATTTTCCTTTATGCAAGTGTGTGTGTGTGTGTGCGCGCGCGCGTGCGCGTGTGTGTATGTGTATATATAAACACATATGTACGTACGTATGTTTGCGCGGTCTGACAACTTCCACGCGCTGAGGGGAAAGGCGAGCGAAGCGTATGTTACACGACGGCTCGTATTCCATGTCACGTGAATGTATGTGTGTTCGCGCGCCGATGTATGAATTTCAAAGAGAAACGCGAGCGAAGAAGAGAGAGGAAATTACGTATAGTTTTGACGTACGAAAAGTTTTATTTTTGCGAGGTGAAACTCGACTTTAATTTTATGAGCTTGAGATTGTATGGAAATTAAAAATGTTAACGTTAATCTCTAGTGTTCGTTAATGCAAAATAAAAATTCATATATTTAACTTTGATATTTTTTATTAGTTCTTTTTTATACATATAACAGTAATAATATTTAATTACAATTTTCTTCAGCTTTTTTAAGTGTGAAAAATTGATAGGTTTATTGCAATGGGTTTGCTTTTAAGATCAGAGAAACCAATCTTCATAAATAATATTGAATTATTTCATAAACTCTTAGTTGTCCAATAAAGAATAACCAAAGATACATCAGTAACTTTTAGCTTCGCACATTCAAGCGAAGAGTTAGAAACACAGAGAGATACGCGAAAATGGACATTCACACTCACAATGACTCGCTAAAAAGCTGCTGTGTAATATGCAGATATAGAAAAGAACTGAAAAAATGAGAGAAGACAACGGAGGAACAAAAGATAAGTAATGAACATAAAATTATGCGATATATAGAAAGACATGCAGAACGAGAGAGAGAACGCGACAGAAAAGTAGGAATAACAAAAAAAAAAGAGAAGAAAAATTTGCGTGCGCGAGACGACGCCAAGTTCCCTCTCTCTCTCTCTCTCTCTCTCTCTCTCTCTCTCTCTCTCTCTCTCTCTCTCTCTCTCTCTCTCTCTCTCTCTCTCTTTCTCTCTTTATACCGCTAGTGTACTGAAAAAGATAAATAGGGAAACAAAGAAAAAACAAGCCCGAGTACACAGAGAAGGCGGCGGGCACAAAAATATCAGCTAAAGAATGCAAGTACGTGTGTAGATCGTAAAGAATATACGAAGAGAAAAATAAAAAAAAAGAAAGTGGAATCGAGGAAAAGAGGGAACGCGAGAGGGCAAGAAACAAAACTAGCGAGCGGAATGCTCTTACAATACATCCACGTGTAGGTACACAAATTGCTCTCGCGCAAAATGCATATACCGTACTGTACACGCACACGCTGCGAGCAAACTTTCGACGACTCGCGCGTTCGCGGAACAAGAAACGAATGGAATCCGATAGTCCTATACGTCGTACACCATCACCGTTGTGGCGTGACGTGTCTGCGCGCGCGCATGTGTGTGTGTATGTGTATGTTTCTATGTGAAAGAGAAAGAGAAAGAAAGAATATCATTATTACATATATGCCGTGGAAAAGCATTCGATAAACGAGAAATCGACGTTTTGCTTGAATGACGCGTCGCACCTTTGATATATATATAGTATATAGTATATAGTATATAGTATATAGTATATATACATACACAAACCGTGACGTAATTTAAACGAATAATCCAATAGCTTATCATCGTACTGTCATTTTCGGGATTAAGTTTGGGCTCTTCTTAAAGTTCTTTCTCAGCATTAAATTTGGGCTCTTCTCATTGGTTAGTAAACGCGCGTGCGTTTACGAGTGACGTACGTCTGCGAGTAGAAATCAGCAAGTGGCTAAGCCTGATAAAAATATTTATAAGAGGCTAATTTTTATCAGAATAATTCAATGTTTTTGACAAGACTAATTAAATGGAATCGATAAGAAAGAAACTATAGGAGGGATATGCTATTTAAAAAGTGATAAAATAGAATTCGTATCTGCGGTACCACGCAAGCTTTGCTAAATAATTTTTACGCCAGATGTTCAATAAACATTCTCGATGAAAAATGTCAAGCTAAGCAACGGTTTATAAATTTACAACGTTTGAGATTGCTAATTCAAACATTTTTCTTGGTTTTAAGCTAGATCCGCAAAACGACAAAATGCACAGCAATCAAAGTGTAACATAATATTTGCCGTTGTTGAGAATAAAAAAAATAACGAAAGTATAAGCGTATATTATTATTATGCGTTCGTTCGATTGTTCCTCTCTCTCTCTCTCTCTTGCTCTCTCTCTTCTATGTATAGTATTTTTAAGTTTGACTGGAAAATCACACGTGCAATATCTTTATTTTTATTTTTACCAAATATTATGTAAAGTATTACTTTTTGTATATTTTATTTATGCAAATAAAAACATTATCTATCTATCTATCTATCTATTTATCTATCTATCTATCTATCTATCTCCCCCAAAAAAATGTTTCATCACGCATCCTCATCTCCCCTCCCTTCCTCTGCGTATATTTTCGCGCTCATGTACCGCGCGTGTAAATATCTTCCGGCGCATAAAGATCCTTTGCATTATTTACGGATTATTTTCTCGGCGTAGGAAATTTACGAGGCCGACATCGTACCTTATAAGGGACGAGCTTCGGGCAACTCAAATTTACATCGCTCGCTCAATGATCGGCGCGTGTGTAAAGCCTACGTACACACACACACACACACACACACGCGCGTGTCCGATTATGTACGAACACCGGTAGCTTTGCTATTCTGTCTACCAAGGAAAAGAAATTCGGACGAATAGCCGGCTGTTTGCGTCTGGGTTGTTTCTTGCATCATGACTTTTCGCGACCGACTGTGTACTCTCCATGAATATTAAAGATAAACGAAATTATTCGATTAAATTTTGCGTGGAATTAAATAGTCGATAAAAATGTCAGACGTGCAATAAAGCTCGTATTTACGAGTCGACGCTTGAAATTAACTTGAACGCGCGCGTTCGCCAGAGAGAGACAGAAAGAGTGAGAGAGAGAGAGAGAGAGAGAGAGAGAAAGAGAGTGCCGTCGACTCGTATGAAAATATAATCGCTAAGCAAAGATTTTTTTTACGAAATATCGCAAAGAATAAAAAAAATAGACGATTACTTTATAAAAATTTAAAAGTTTCAAAAAAGAGTAAAAAATAAAACAAAAGGAAGAAGGTTCATCAATCTTAACAAACGTACAACTTAACCTTCCATTTGTATCTTCCAAAAATCACCGATAGCAGTAGTTTCTTTCGGAGCACTATACCGGAATAGATAGTATAGAACGAGGATATCGAGAGGGAAAGAGAGAGAAAGAGAGTAGCGGCAACAACCGACAGCTCGAAAAGACTAAACATACCCTCGAGGGTATTTTATCGAAAAAGCCGTACATCACACAGTGAACGTATACCGGTACACATACACACACCTCTAATTAATATTCCCTATCCATCGTCTCGACTGACCGATCGATGAAAACTCGACGTCCATCGAGTCACTCCCATTTACGAAAAAGGAAAAAAAAACAAAGGCGAAAAACGAGAAAAATAACAACAACGGAAACGAACAAAAAATAAATAAAAAGAATGAAAAAAGAGAGAAAAAGAGAGAGAGAGAGAGAGAGAGATAGAGTAATGAAGCAAGCGAATGAGAAAAGGGAAACCGAGTAAGCCAAAAACTACGGCACACCTCGAGCGTGAAACGTGCGCACGCACATACGCAGAAAGACAGAGAGGAGAGAGGAGAGGGATGAAGAGAGAAAGAGAGATATAGGATAACCCAGGAGCGGCGGAGTAACGGCGCGTAGAGGCGATAAGCGCGCGGACACGCGACTATGCGGCTTTCGAGCGTTTAACTCCCTCATACACACGCGTACACGTATGTGTATATATATATATATATATATATATATATATATATATATATATATATACACGCGTGCGCGCGTTCCTCTCGCGAGTAATCGTGCGTAAAAATAGAAACGCCAACGCCAGAATGGGAATTGATTGCGCGCTGCTATGCATCGCGCCAACTCTCTCGCTCTCTCTCTTGGCCGCGCGTACCGTTGTGTTATCGCGTTGCGGCCGGAGTTGATACTACTGCTGCTACTACTACGCGTGTAGATTATTAAACGCGGAAAAGTTGTGACAGAAGATTGGTTAAGTTTTTGTGTGAGCATGCATATTGTACATGTTGCTTCTTGAATTCTCGACGATGACGCGCGATTTCAACCATTCGTGGAGACAATCATCGAGTCGAGTTTCTTCGTCGAAAATGTATATTATTTTTTCTCGCTTTCTTTTTCTTCCTTTTGTTTGTAATTTTTACGATGATGTCATGGAAAATGATCGCAGATAGCTTGGTAAAGATATCGATTTTGTTTATTTTCTTGTCCACGAACGTTGCATTTGTTTTGATTCGCGTAATTCTTTTTATCAACGTAATTCTACCCGGGAGATTGTAAAAGTTTTTTCACTTTTTTAAAATGATAAAAAATAAATCAATCACACATTTATGCTATTAATAATCCTTATTTAATGTAGATTTTAATCACATAAATAATAAAAAATTGTATTTTTTTCTACGAACTTTTTTTTTAATATTTTTATTAAAATTTTCATTAAAAGTGCCAACGATCGTAAAAATGTTACTAGTACCAATGGTACCAATCGATTAACATAATTATATCCGAGTGAAAAATAAATACTCTCACTCAATTACTTTCTGCATACTGACAAAACTACACTTCTTCAAACAAAATCATATTCGCTAACATCTTCCATCGTGAAAAAAAAAAAAAAAAAAGAAAAAACGTCCAATATTTTTTCATCGTATTCCGTAAATGCTCGAAGATATTTCATTAAAAGAAGAACCGAAACTTCTTGAATTAATTCCGTCGAACCTTCCAACCGTCCGATACACATGTGCGTGCACACAGATGCGCAAACGCTTCTTCATTAATTCCCGGAAAATTTCAAAGTAGTCCGAGGCAAACGCACGCAGGTACGCGTTTAATCTAACGACGCTCTCTCACTTTTCCAATCGCATTCGCTCCGGCAAACGCACATACTTATATATATGTATATATATATGTATGAATGTATGTATGTATGTATTTATGTATGTATGTATGTATGTATGTATGTATGTATGTATATATACGCACACACACATATACATGTACACAACGCGAAACGATATATTTACACCAAGTACGAGCAAGCTTTTGGAAAAGCGCATTAACGCGAGGAGAGACAGTCGACGATGTGTGTATACGTGGCATTAAATATTCCCTTTACCCGTGATGCCTGCTCAGGATACATCTGTGTGTTTGTTTGTGTGTGTGTGTGTGTGTGTGTGTGTGTGTATGTGTGTTGATCTTCCGTAGCTTCACCGTATCGGTATAAATCAACGCTCGCTCGCTCGCTCACTCACGGGGAATCGAGGGATTGTCGTTGTGCGTTACACACACGCCCCCGAGAGAGAGAGAGAGAGAGCGAGAGAGAGAGAGAGAGAGAGAGAGAGAGAGAGTGGGAATTGCTCCGTTGCGATCCGTCATTGCGACAGGTCAGGCCTCGCAAGCGACGCGAGACAAATCGAAGGCTGGACCGACGCTCCCGAGTTAACTGTCTATATAACCCCTTCGTACTACCGTAGTCGTTACTCGACTTGGATAAAGTTCGCGCGGCTTTGCCTTGGATGAACAACCCAAAGCTTTTGAGTTTGCATTGGACTTTTTTTCCTTTGGTTTATTAAGACTTTCCTTTAGTAGTCGAGTGAAATACGGAGAATAATATATTCAATTATTTTTCTCGATTTTTCGTTAATTAAACTTTTAAAAGAAAACAAACCAATAATGTAAGGTATAATAATAGGAAATAAATTATTTTCTCTTTCCGTTAATAAACATTTAAGGCGTTTCAACAAATTAACACCACAATTGTAATTTATACCTCGCGTATCTCTTCGATATGTTATAGATAAAAAAAAAAAAAAAAAAGTTAATTATTTCTGAAAAAAATAAAGAAAGAAAGGGCAAAAAAAATAAAAAAATAAATTAGAACGGTACGTTGAACACAGCTAATGCTGCAATAAAGCAATAATTCAGTAAGTACACCCCCATTAAATTCCGCATTAGTGCTGCCGTCCAGTTTAAAACCTACCTCTCACCCGTACATTTTGTTTCACACGCCGTTATAAGAAATTTTTCTCTCATTAACTTCTCCATTTTCCCTCTACATCCTCGATTGTAACTTTTTTCTTTCTCTTTATCTCGGCAATTTTCACTTTTTTCTTTTGTACTTTTCTCATTCGCCGTGCGTTCCGTGTGCATTATAACGTTCGGCGCGTTTGCTTTTCCCCAACTTCACCGGCGCAACGGTCGCCGTGGCATCGACTTCGAGCCGATAAATACATCCGAAAGCAGTCTCGAATCGTTACTCGATACACCATCGCAGAAGCCACGCGGCGAAAACATATCCCGGCGCGAAACTTGGAACGATACGTCTTCCGCTCGGAAGCCGCGAAAAATAAAGAAGCGAGTGTATATATCTATATTCGTGTTTGTGTGAGAATGAGAGAGAAAGAGAGAGAGAGAGAGAGAGAGAGAGAGAGAGAGAGAGTGATGCAGAGAATGAAACGAGAAATTTAATACACTTTTGTCTCGATCCCGAGGCCCTTGAAAAAAGTAACGTCATATATAGAGTTATATTTATACGCGCGAGGTTTTAATTCAAAATATAAGAAGAAAAAGAAAGACAACGTGTGTGTGTATATATATATATATATATATATATATATATATATATATATATATATATATATATATATATATATATATACACGTTCGCTCTTGCCTTTGCTTTTTACGATTTTCTTCTGTACGCTCGAACCTACTTTCTTCAAATACCTCATTTTCTAAATCTATTTTATACAGGTTTCGTAAAAAACAAATACAGAGTAGTGCCTTAGTGAGTTTATTTTTACTTATTTCAATTTTGCATCAATAACAGATATATTTTTTTTTTTTGCTACACGTAAAATGCAGCTGTTATATATTCACGTTACCTTATGCATTTAATTTTACGTTATGAATGAAATTCGCCAACTTTATTCAACGAATGTCTAAATGTATTAGGACAATATATTTTAAGCGTGAATTGTCGTGATAAATTATACGTGGCATATATATATACATACAGTGACGCCAAGGAAAGAAAAAGGATCGGAAGGAAAAGAAAAATTTTTTAAAAATTTAATAATTTCATACATTTATAAAAGAATTTATAGGCTTCGATAACTTCAGAATCAAAAAGTTTGTTTTATCGCGTAACAACTTTTTAAAAGTAGGGAAAAGAGAGAGAGAGAGAGAGAGAGAGAGAGAGAGAGAGAGAGAGAGAGAGAGAGAGAGAGAGCAAAAGAGAGAGAGAAGGAGAAAGAAGAGAAAAGAAGGCGTGTTAGGACATTTTTCACTTTTATAAAAAAGGGGTGTTTCAAATTACTTAGACGCGGGAAGAAGACGCAGAAAAAGAGAAAAAATCGATACTTGATAAAAAATAATAAATTTTGCAAAACTTTTTACAAAAAAGTTATACACTTCTTAAAGGTTAAGTTTCTTCTGCTTTTCGTCGATACTTTTTTTCTTACATTTAATAATAATCACCCTATTTCTTTTCAAACTTTTATCATACCTCGATTCTCATGTAACTCGTCCGAGAATATTATTCTTATCTTAATATTAACTTATCTTTACAGCTCAATTATAAAAAAAATAATTCAAAACTTAAGAAATTTAACATTTTGAAATAATTGCCAAAGGAAGAAAGAGAGAGAAAGAGAGAGAATGGGAGAAAAACTAAGCAACATCAATTCAAATCTCGTTTACTACTCTAATGAGTAAACGTCGGCGTCGTTAACAAACGAGCCTCAGAAACGGAGGAAATAAATAAAAATCTCGTTGTGCATCATTCCACGTAGTTTGAAATTTTTCCTACACCTCGGTCGCGCACTATTCGTTGAAACAGGGAGAGTAGGGGGAGAGAGAGAGAGAGAGAGAATGGTAGACAGATGGAAAGTGAGAAAAAGAATCTCGTCGGGCGCAAGGAGTTTAAATTAAAATCATAAATTTCCAAATGCCTCGACGACGCGGTGGATAGAAATCGCGCTAGGTAGGAAAAACCGTATAGCCGAGGCACACAAACATATCCAGCTACGTACATACACAGTTGAATCCTATAAACTTCTGAACGTTGTGTATCGATAGCGAGTGTAAGCAACCTCGTAGCAATCGGAAACGATCGCGAGAATGTGTATACACGCAGGTGTGCATTGAGCTCATGAATTTCGAGCGTCGGGTGATTTCGAATATTGTCCTTCGTCGTTTTCGATATGAGCGTCGAGAGTGAGAAAGAATGAGAGAAAGAGAAAGGTCGGATGAGATGAAAAGTTTAAAAAAGTGTAAGAATCTTTAAAATGTTTGCATACGTGTACGGTGATTGTAGGAGAAATTTAACACGATGATTTTGGAAAATGTGAATTATGTAAACACTGCTTTTTTTACCTTTTAATGTCACAATGTCGTCTTTATTTTTTCGTTTCACTTTAAATTCTTTAAATTTAAAAAGATTTCCATTTACCCATTGAAACTAAAAAAAAGTGAATCTAAATACTCGAAACCATCAAATACATGAAACCAAAAAAAGAAAAAATAAAAGAGCAAAAAAGTGAGAGAGAGAGAGAGACAGATAGACAGACAGAGAAAAGGAAAAAGAGACAAAACGCAAACGAGCGAAGATAAATGGCGCTTAGATTCGCGCGTGACGTCACGCGCGAGTACCAAATGCGGCATGGCTCACGGGGCCAAGATATCCCTTTCCCCGGCGGTATCCCTCGGGTAAGGAGCGTTAGCTATATAAGGATCGCACGGGGCAGGAGAAAACAAAAATGAACGGCGCGGATCAACGTACGATTTTCGAAATTCTTTCGCGGCGGGAAAAATAAAATAAGGTCGCTTTCTTGAATTATTCGCGGAAGAGATGCGTCGATTTTATTTGATTGGATCAAAGTCAAAATTTTTATTCCAATGCTGATCAACATTTATTGTTTTCAATATTTCAAGATTTTATTTTTTGTTCTTTTTTTCTATTTCTTTGAAAACTTATTGCTCAGTAAAAATATGCAAATTTCATAATTATTAATATATATATATATTGTATTTTTAAAGACAATCGAAAGTTGTTTGGTTTAAAATAACAATCGTAATTAACGTCTTATTCTATTTTAAAAATTTTTATTCCAATGCTGATCAACATTTATTGTTTTCAATATTTCAAGATTTTATTTTTTGTTCTTTTTTTCTATTTCTTTGAAAACTTATTGCTCAGTAAAAATATGCAAATTTCATAATTATTAATATATATATATATATATATATATATATATATATATATATATATATATATTGTATTTTTAAAGACAATCGAAAGTTGTTTGGTTTAAAATAACAATCGTAATTAACGTCTTATTCTATTTTAAAAATTTTTATTTCAATTGTCTTTATTGCGTTAAAAAAAACTCCAGTATCATACTAATCGTAAAAAAATACAAAAATTTAAACGTTAAAAAAAATATTAAAATTTAATAAATTGCTTTATCCACTATAAAAAAGAGTAGTACGAAAATCATTTCTTACATCTTAAGCACTCGAATCACCCTACCCAACGCGCTCTCCATTAACCCACCCGAGGAGTCAAAATCCCGCGGTCTCTTCATCTTTTTCAAACTTCCGATGCAAGTGCTTGACTTCTCTCTTTCTCTCTCTCTCTGTCTCTCTCTCTCTCTCTCTCGCTCTTTTAACGGCCGCCTTCGTTTTAGCATCTCGTTCATCCAAGAAAATCGTTTCTCCCTCTTTTACCTTCCAGCGCTTTAGTACACATATGCCGCGCATACACCAAAATCCCCCAACTCCTCCCTCGTTCTTTCTCTCTCTTTCCTTTGATCTTACTAGAAGGGAAAGAGAGAGAAAAAGAGAGAGAGAGTTTTGTCATCATCTCCCTACGGTGCATGTACACAAGGCTAAAACCTCGCCTTGTATACGAAAAGAAAAAGTGAGAGAAGAGGGAGGAAAAGGTACTTGGCGGGTGCGCGACACTTTACCGACGTACGCCGTTTACCCACAAGAGTTTCTCCTCTTCTCCTCTCTTAGCCGTTTCGCTCTACTCTAAAACGCACAATTTGTTTTCTTGCGATAAAAGATTGTGCGCGGCCTTCGTCAAAGCCCCGTCGTAACCCGTCGCTCTCTCTCTCTCTCTCTCGCTTTCCTTCACCCTTTCATCAGCCTCGACTCCACTCTTCGCTTCTTCGCTGCTTCTTTTATTTAAGGGAAGTCCAAATGGGAGGGGAGAAAAGAAGTGAAAGAAGGAGGAGGAGAGAAAATTAAATTCGTGCGCGACAACGTGACAATGCGGAGAGAGAAAAAGAGGAGAAGGAGGAGGAGGAGGAGGAGGAGGAAAGTTTGCCCTTTTCTTTTCTCCCTTTCGCATAGTTGAGCGTGCGCGTATGCCATTTCGTCGCGTATGGAGGCGGTTTCCCTTCTCTCGTTCCTGTGTTTTTCTTCCATCTTACCCTTCTCCTCCTCCCTTTCCTTTTTTTGCTCTTTTTTGTTTAGGCCGAGCAGTAGCAACATACGTTGTTGTGTACACTTGCTTCTTCTCCTTCGTCCCTCCTCTTTCTCTCTGCCCTTATACTCAATCTGCCTTTTCATATTTTTCACTGGCTTTATTTTTTTGCTTCTCTTTCTCTTTCTTTCCTTCACTTCGTCGACGGAATCTTGCTTTTTTTTTCGTCCCTTGTTTTCGCTCTTTTTTCGCCTTCGGTTTTCACTTCTCGTCTTCTTATTTCGCCAAAAGTTAATTTCCGTCGGCGTCGTCGCCATGGACTCTACTATACGCGCGACGATGACGACGATGGCGGCGACGATATAATTCGTCGCAATAAAAAAGAGAGAGAGAGAGAAAGGCGAACAAATTATTAATAATCCCTCATGTTTCAGAATTTTCGTTATTAACCATCGATATTGAAACTCGAAGCTGATGGAATTTTATACATCGTTGGCACGAGAAAAAATAAATAGAACTATTTTTTTTTCATTTTCAATTTTTGTTACAAATTGAATTTTTTGTTTTATAAAAATTCTTTGTTTTATTTTTCGATTTTGCAGTTATCGAACTGTAAAAGATTTATACGATCTATAAGCCAAAATCCTAATGGTAATGGAATTATTCATTTTACAATTTATACAATAGAGAAAAAAAAGAAATTTGTATTGAAAATAATTTAATCCAAGTTGTAAATAATAAATGTCAATTGTAATATCGTCGATCAATTTTATTAATAAACCCCAATATGTTTTTTAAAAACACGGTTAAGAAAAGTTTTTCAAAAATTGCCGATCTATTTCCACGTTCTACTTTTCTCGTACTCGAATTATTTTTCTCTGTCTTTGTAATTTTTTCGAGCGTGTCATAATGAAACCTTTCTGATAATCACCCTTCACTAAAATTCTCGCCATTGATCTTTCTTTTTCACCATATACATCTTCCCCTATTCGCTTATACAGTTACAACGTTGCAGCTATTTCTTCCACACGAACGTACGATCTGTTTATCAAAAACAAAACGAGACGCGCCGGCGCTTGAAGGACGAAAAGAAGAGCAAACGCTCGACTTACGCGCTTAGACATGCAGCGTACAAACTATTTTCGGTGCGAAAAGCCGCAAGGGTTCCACAGTAGAAAGTTTCTCGAAGTACAAGGAGCGAGTCGCGACAAAAAAAGAGAAAGCGAAGAAAAAAAGAAAGAGGGGAGAGAAGCTCGTCAACTTCAAAGCAATAACCGCAAGATTAGCTCGACAGAAGTAGAAAGAGTACCGTACCGCGTGTATATACACGCGCGTGCATTTGCACATTGCGAGTTTTGTACGACAAAACAAAAAACCAAAAAACAAGTAGCGCACGCGCCCAGAGAGAGAGAGAGAGAGAGAGAGAGAGAGAGAGAGAGAGGGGGAGCAAAGAGCGAAAACGAAGAAAGGAAAATTTCTCTCGCTTCATACCACGCGTTTGCGTGCGGTCGGCGGTCTCGGGAGATGCGGGAGAAGAAGCCAAAGGGCAAAGTTATCACGACTTGAGATTAAAGGGCGAAAAAAATTGAGCGTGCAAGCGATTATAACGAGAAGACACGGTTTTCTATGCTGCTCAAAAACATTTGTCCTAATAATCGATGCGGTTATTAATATCCGTTGGGGTAAAGAAAGAAAGAGAGAAATTAAATCACGCTGGTGAACTTTTTTACGAAAAAAATTCCACTAAAAACGAAGTTAATTAAAGGTAATGTTTTTTTTTTTTTTTTTTTTTTCATTGAAATTACTATACTTTTAAAATTTGCGCTAATGCTGTGTAATTTTATCTTGCTTAATAACTTTTATTAAGAATAATTATAATAAAATAGTAAAATGCTTTTATCATACAACAAACATATGATATAATTCAATACTAATTAAAATCTTTTAATAACAATCCAAGTAATTACATTTTAAGTTGTGTATGATTTAATTTACATTAAAACGATATTAAAAATGAAGTTAAAAATATATATTTAACATTAATTAGCAACATCTTTCTGATCGAAAGAGAAAGAAAGATAGAGAGCATTAGATTTATAGAAACTAGATTAAAATTTATAAACTTTAATTAAAAAGCATTAAATTTAATTTCGAATGAGATCTAAAATTTTCCGAATCGTAATTATAGAGAGAAAAAGAGAGAGAGGGGAGAACAATTAGTTTTAAAGGTAATATTTTCTATTCATAGGTATGCGCTTTAAATGAACGATAGACCACAAGAAAAATATGAAAAAGCTCGTGCAGCAATAAAGTCGCTGACTTCCATCGTCGACTTTTAATGTAAAATTGTATCCGGAATGGTAATTAATTACTAAATAGTGGCTGTTTCCTTGAACCTAAAGCGACCGACGATGGCGACGGTGGTAATGGCGGCGGCGGCCCGTTGTCGTTTATACATCTTCCTCCCTCCCTACCTCCACTTTCCTTACCCCCACCCCCTTTTCACGTAGTTGGTAGTACGCTCTCCTTGAAATTACTACGGTTATTAAGCTTTCTAATTAACTAACGACGTCAGCTGAGGCTTTCTTTCATTAATTAAAATTTTTCATTAGTTTACACAATATTACACCGGTAAACGTTAGCGTTTATATATACATATATAAAAAATACATTTAGTTGAGCGACCGTCGAAATGGAGAATACATATTTTTGTAACGACCCCAGCGCCTTTGCCTTTTCTTCTTTTCTCTCGTCTCGCACACTCTCTTTCTCTCTCTCTCTCTTTTTAAAGGGCATATATTGTAACGACATTTTCATTTAATTAAACATAAATTTATAAAAATTTTACCTTTTACTCATTTCCCTTGCATTAAACACTTTTATAATTACTATCATTTGTTTTTAGGTGTTGTTTACACGTTTTTTGCATATTAAACAAAATAGATGCTAATAGCGTTAATTTTTGATGTATTTATATTATCTTATTTTTTTGTATCACATTATAAAAGTAATTTAATTATGATCAAAGTGCATTTATTCAACATTGATAAGTAATAAATTTTATAAAAAAAAAAAAAAAAAAAATTAAATAATTCAAAGATTGTAATACCTGAATGATTTTGACCTGAATTTTTACGAAATGAGATCTTATTAACGATAATTTTCATATTATCGCAGAGTTTTTCATTATCGAACAAGCCATCGATAATTCTAAACGGTTTTGCTTATTCGCCAAGTATTTAGCGAGTCGTTTAGCGCTATCAAACTCCACGAAGGAAGGCGGCAAAAGAAAAGTAAAGAAAAAAATAACGCGCCACCTTGATATTATCGCAGTCGGACGACTAGGAGGCGGAGGCGCAAAAGTCAACCGGGAAAAAGAAAGAGAAAAAAAAAAGAAAAAAGAAAACATGCGTTTTGTGGTGGAAAAGCAATTCCGAGTTCTTTTTCTTTCTCTTTCTCTTTCTTTTGCCGTCTCTCTTACACAAGCGCACACCATACTTTTATTCTCACGCGTACGTGTGTGTATGTATACACATGCGTGTATATTCCACTTTTCTCAGTTTTCATCTGGAAATAAAGGATTTCTTAGGCTCCTTTTACTAAAGTGAAAATTCATATTTGCGCGCGCCAAGCTCGGTCTACGTGGGCGTTTGCGCGTGTATGTTTTTCCGTATTTTCCTCTTTTATGTTTTTCCCGATCTCCCTTTCCAAATTTTTTTTTTTTTACTTTTCTTTTGGTTTTCCTTTGTATACTTCGGTAAGGAAATTGTCGAATGTTGGCGTACGTCTGTTATTGCTTTTTTTTTTTCTTTTTTTTATGTGGAATTTTCTTTGTGCGTGTAAATGACTTTATAAAATTTTGAATTATTTTCTGAAAAACGAATGCGAAAATATATTTCCGGTACGTATTTTGTTACTCCACTTTTGTTTATTTAAAAGTTGCTAGTAATAGAATATTTCAATATAAATTTTTATTTTAACATTTGTTATTAATTTAATTTTTCATTGAGTTAATAAAACTATATGTAAATTAAATCAAGAATATAAATTTCTTTTGAAATATACTTTGAAACACACATGATTACATATAGAGTTATGTAACAGTTATTAAGAATTGAATTATGCTGTTAATGTTAACATGCCTAAACAACGAAAATTAAATATCTCTTTCTGTCTTTTTACACTTTTTCTTGTAAAATTTTAAACTAAAGTAAAAGTAAAACTAATCTATATATACACTAAGTATTGGCGATTACCTTTTACGAATATCTTCCGTATGTATCTTATCAGAAGTAAATATGCAGTGCGTCGCAGTATCAACGCAAGTAATCAAACATGACTCGATATTTATATGATATCGTAAATAAAACGATAGCAATGCTTGTAGATAAAAAAATCTTCCTTCGTAATGTTGACAAAATGTAACGCAATCCCATGTCTTAAAAAAGTTTTATTATCAACGTAGTCCATAAGAATATTAGTAATCTTACAAAAAATTTTAAGACTCATGATAAAATACATCCATCGAAATTCTTTATCGGTTTCCAAAAATATTTGCAAAGTAAATACTCGTACGGCAGATATGGTTATATCGTAATCCGTTAACCCGTCGGTTTAGTTTCTCCCTGCAAAAACAAGGGATTTGAAAAAAAATAAAAAAGAAAAAATTGACCGACGCATCAGGTGTATCGACGTAACAAGGTCATTTACTCTTCGATTTTTCCATCCAAACAAATTCTCGCAAGTCACCGAGTAGTTAACCCGTTAGCCCATACAGGCGCGGCTCATTTTTGCTCCATCTCTGCAAAAGCATACTTCCAACGTTGACCCATCCAAGTGCAATACGTCGTTGCCGAGAGACGCGTTCTTTCCACACACTAGCTTATACGTTGTCCATGCTTGAAGCGGGACGATACCGTCGTTGCATCACGCGTACGCGCACACAAAGACGTATGTATGCAACAATACATATATAAGACTCTCGACAACATTACCAGGCATACCAATGCGCCAGGTTATGTACGCAATGTATCCTCTCGCGTCGCTTCGTTCCTTCCTTTTCACCTCTTGACGCGTGTACATAAAAACGCGCACTTTGTTTGCAGAGGCTACATTCATACGATCATGCGGAATGGGCGTGTGTATGCGTAAGTCCGAGTGCGAAAGAGAGAGACTCGACGCTTTCTTTTTTATCGCTGCAGAGTGCGCTTGTATGTGCGTAAACAGGACGAAGGAATGACGATTATCTCCTTTGCAACTGCGCTTTCGGGATATTAATTTTCTACGCGCGCGTAAGGTGGAAAGATCATTTAACGATTTTTAACGAGCTTAATGCTTCTTTGAACGTACGCGATGATAATAATTACAACAAAGTTGCATCAAACTGGTGTGTATTTAATAATCGAAAATTCAATAATTCCGGAACGTTTTAGACGGAATTTACGATACAGATTGAAAATATTAAATATTGCGAAATCAATCACGTTAAAAGGAATAATGAATTAACATTGTCGAGAAAGGTGCATAATCGTTTTCGAAATTTAACTTTCTCTTTACCTTATGCGAACGACGCATCGCTAACGATGTTCCTGATTAAACGTACATTGCAGATGTGTATATATAACGTACCTGTACGTAAAATTATTCATAATTTAACTTTGAATTTATAATATTACCGCGAATTGAGTTTGCGGTATCCGCCGCGAGGGGAAATGTTTGAAAGTGAATCGTAAACTGTAGTTATCAATATAAAAAAGTTTCACGTCTGTCTATCGTATGCATCGTAAACGAAACGCAAATTTAAAAAGCATGACGTAATTTTTTCTTTTTTTTTTTATTTATTTAAAAAAACAAAAAAAGTAGTAAAGACAAGCGTTTCACAGCGTTGAATAAACCGTTGGCTTTGTCTAGTAAAATTATCGATACTCAAATATAGCGCAAATCAAAGCTGCGTTCTGACAAGTAAATTGTGATCGTCACGCACTCGTATCAGTTAAAATGTCGGAACGTAACGAAACATTTTGATATGTACATGCAGTTATAAAAATATTTTGAAAAATACATGCAGCATCGATCTCTTCCTTGTAAATTTTAACGGGGCTTTTTTTTTTTTTTTACTCTGAGCAAACCGAAACAAAACCTTTTTTCATATCGGCAAATCGAAACTTTTATTTTTTTTCACTTTGACTTTTCATCCGAACGAAAACTGGCGATTGAGCAATCAAAAAAAAGTTTTAACGTGAAAAGTTTACTCATTATTTTTTTTCATTTTTTATAAAATAACATCTTAAGAGATTGAACATTGAATAAAGTCGGTAATTTCGTCATACTTGACGCAACGACCAAATATTATGATAATATCGTTGCGCGTTGAAATTATTTTTCGTTAAGGAAAAAAAAAAAAAAAAAAAAAAAAAAAAACAAACGACTCATCGTGTGTTCAAAGCAAACTTACATACGACAAATTAAATAACGCTTCACTGACGCAACATTGGGATTTATTTGGATGTCATTATGCGAAAGCGAAAGCCGATCTTATACAGTATTAAGCTAATTGATAAAGGCCTTGCTCATTATCGCGTTTAAATTTCTAAGTCATGTGTGTATTTGTGTGTGTGTATGTGCGTGCCCCGGTGACGAAACAGGTGTTATTTCAATTGTATATGTGGGACACGATGACGCATTGGAATGGCAAACAAAAAATCTTTCTTTAAATAACTCAAACAAGCAACGACAACTTGTACTTGTCAAGTTCACCATTATCTGCATCTCGTTGCATTAAAATCTTCTGAATAAATAATGAATTCTTTTTTTATTTCTTGTTTTCTTTTTCGAAATTTCACCGATCAAACCGATAAAGTGATTTTATGTAAAGCTATTAGCATAAAGATTTAATACAAAACCTTAAAAAAGAAAAAAAAAAAAATTGATTCAAGTCAAACAAACGCGATAAGACGAATGAAAATTAAAATATTAAAACGTAGCTATATATGAAGCCGAGAAAATTTTAAATATATTCTAATTTTGGACTACCAAATGAAGACATTTAAAGTCCTAATCAGACAAGTGTATTTAAACCGGGCGTTACATATAACGTTTCTGAAACAGATTCAAAATCTCAACACAGCCTCTCACCGTCTTTCTATTTGAAATAAACGTGTATAATACGGTGCACACACATACAAACACACACACACACACACACGGATATAGTGTCGTGCGACTTTCATTTAACAAATTATCATATAGGAAGAGCGTCGCGATGTAATGCACATCTCGCGTCTGATACGCGCGTAGCTTACCTGTGCATATATATGCACACGTATAAGCGCTACCTTCCAGTTTGTTTTAACGACGAGGGTATACACGTGTGTGTATATATATGTAGCGAATATCAGAAGAGAATTCTCCACAGTGCGGTCGAATTATTCATGCCTGGCGAGGTGAAATTAACGCGACAGGCGGGCTCTCGAGTATTCGCGAACGATGCGTAATTTAATACGCTTGCGGCTGCGTTTTTGTCGTCGTTATTATTTTTTTGTTTTTTTTTAACGCGCAAAAATATCGCCGATTTATTGGCACTCGATGCATTGTAGCCTTTTTTTTTTTAAGGTCGATGACTTTGTCTTTTCTTATTTTTATAAGTTTTTACAAAATACGATACAATATGCGCGACGCGCGAACACAAACAACGACAACGCGATTATCTCTTAATTCAAAAATATACGGACGTTTGTTGTAAGTGTAAGCTACGTCGAATAGGCTTTTATTTTTCCTTATGTATTTTTCTTTCTTCCCTCGTCTTCTCATTCGCTTCCGCTATCTTTTCATCTTGAAACCGCAAGAATAAAATACGAAAGAGAAGGGGAACTGGAGAATAGCACTTAGCTCGTAAAAATATCGAGGTCGCGCGGACGAAGCCGAGACGGGGAGAAAAAACAGACGGAGGGAAAGAAAAAAAAAAAAAGAAAAAGAGAAATTCCAGGCGAGCCGTGCGACAGTTAGTGCGCAGTTTCACGCTATGAATTTCACGGAGACGCTTCTCTATATATATAGAAGAAGTTTTTCTCGACCGTTCGCGCACATCGTGGAAGGAAAAAATCCTCGTAAAACGGACTCTTACGCAAGCGGCTCTCGCAAAAGTAGAAAAAGAAGCGATGAGGAGATGAGATAGAAGAAAAGAGAAAGAGAGAAAGGAAAACGACACTTGAAAAGGTCTTACTCATATAAGCGCGCGAGCACGAGGATGAACAAGAAAATTTCGTGGCGTGGAAAGGAACGGAGACGCGAAGAGAGAAAGAGAGAGAGAGAGAGAGAGAGAGAGAGAGAGAAGGTCACCCTTGACTTTTCTTTTTCTTTTGTGCTTCTAAAGTGCCGCGCGGAAGAGATTGGATATGAGAGGATAGAGAGGAAAATAGAAAGAGGCTCTCTTTCTCTCAATGATACGGGGCAAGACTATGGCAAAGGTAAGCGCGAGCAAAGATTAATTCATTGGAATGTTATTTTTCTTAGGTTTATGGGTATAAAAGGATATACTTATAATGGTTGTGAATAAACCAACAACAATAATATCGCGCACTTTCTACGCTTTTATTATTGCATTTTTTCTTTCATTTATTTAGTTATTCATTATTAATTTTTTTATTTTTTTATTTTTTAGAGGAAAAACAAAAGAAAAAAGAATAATTACTTGAAAATAATTTTTACAGCTTGTGTTATAGAAATAAAAAATACATTTTTTTAATTAAAAATCTAGCAATGAAAAATTATTTAAAAACGTAACTATAAACCGAATTAATTATTTTACACATCGGATACGAAAAATTAGCGTACACGTAATAAAAACACATAATCTTACAAAGATGACGAGGAAATGTAGAAATATTGAAAGAATAAGAAAAATAACGCAAGAAACGAAGTCTCGTACACGCGAGAATGGCGCCAAAGATTAACGAGTGTCCAAGTCGTGGATACCTGTAGCGGCAATCTCGTTCTTTGACGCGCTGGCCTTTTTATACCCAGTGGGCGCACAATGATTTATCATTCGTGAAAAAAAGTAACAGTTAAGAGAGAGAGAAAGAGAGAGAATGAAGAAAATCTTCGTGGCGAGAAAGAATTTTTTTCTCTCTTCTACGTTGCTATACTATATATAAGAAGAAAAATCTTCTCCATCTTGCGCGAGTATATCCATATACCGCTATAGTCACTCTCTGTACATATCAATTTCCTCCATACCTTTTCCGTATTCTTTGGACGAACTACTATGATCAAAAAGTAAGGCCAATTTTCAATTTAAATTTCGCGGGTTTATCGATTCAACGAAACTTTTTTTTAAGGTGGTAGCACTGTGAGAGACATCTGTGTCAAATTTCATGTCAATATATTCATTAGTTTGCAAGTGACGCTCGTTTTTGTGAACATTAAAAAGTGATTTCGGCGATTTTTATAATGTCAGATTTTAGTGAGCAAAGAAGTTGCATTAAATTTTGTTATCGGAATGAAATTTCTTGCGCAGAAACGTACAGAATGTCGCAGAAGGCCTTCGGTGAGCAGACTTTGTCGGAAAGAAATGTTTACAAGTGGTATAAACAGTTCGAAGAAGGCAGAGACAGCGTCGAAGACAAAGAGCGTCCAGGACGACCATCGACATCAACTGATGAGAAACACATCAAAGAAATCAAAAACCTTGTGCTCAAAGATCGTCGGTTAACAATTAGAGACCTTGTTGATACTGTTGGCATTTCATTTGGATTGATTCAAGCAATTTTGAAAGATCATTTAGGTCTCAAACGCGTCAAATCTCAATTGGTTCCAAAAACACTCAATTTTTTTTAAAGAGAGCGTCGTGTTAATGTGTGCGAAGAGATGCTTTCTGACTACCAGAACGTCATGGAACGCATTATTACGGGAGATGAGACATGGATCTATGCCTATGACCAAAAACAACCGATCAATCGAGCGAATATCGTGCCAAAAGTGAAGCAAGACCAAAAAGATCACGTCAAAGTCGGTCAAAAATCAAGGTCATATCGACAGTTTTCTTCGATTATCGTGGTGTTGTGCATTCAGAATTTCTTCCGCCGGGCCTAACTGTTAACAAGAAATATTATTTGAGTGTTATGCGTCGTTTGTGTGAAGCTATTCGTAAAAAGAGTCCGGAATTGTGACAAAGCAACTCATGGTTTTTGCATCACGATAATGCACCGTCTCACGCCACATTGATTATTCGCGACTTTTTGGCCGAAAATTCAACTCGTATCGTTCCACAACCACCGTATTTGCCTAATTTAGTGCCGTGTGATTTCTGGCTGTTCAATAAACTCAAAAGACCACTCCGGGGGCATCGTTTTGACTCGATTGAGGAGATTAAACGTGAATCGCTGCGTCAATTGAAGGCAATTTCGGAAAAGGACTTTTCTGACTGTTTCGAGGATTGGAAAAAACGCTGGCATAAGTCTATTGTATCGGGCGGGGACTACTTTGAAGGCAACGAAATAGATTTAAAAGAATAAATGAAGAATTTAAAAAAAAAAAAAATTGGTCTCATTTTTTGATCGTAGTATGTGTAACAATCTTATTTAAACTTCTCGAGTGGAACATATTCAATCGATTGTTGGCTCGCGCGGGTATTTTTCAAAAATTCAAACAACAAAAAAGAAATTTTTCAAAATTCGAAGCATCGCCATATTTTCAGAATTAAAATGACAAGGAGCCAGCCGCTGTTTCGCCACGACAACGATGACAATTGAAATTCATTAAAACTTTAGCTCGGCATTGTTTGCGGTATGCATACGTTCGTGTGCACATATACCGCGCAACCTTCATTTTTTTTTTTTTTTTTGTTATCTGCGCGCATACGTACACCATCACGCGCATTACTACTGTATGTGTGTGTAAGCCTTGGTACGGCACATTCCTACATTGTTTCTGCCATTGGAAATTCTCCTCGTCGTCTTCTCCTTTGGCATTTATACAGACACCTGCGCGTCATTCTCCCTCTCCTTTTCTGCCTTTCTTACTCTCGCAAACCATTCACCCAATGCTCAGCTCGTAGCATCGAAACTAGCAGCGGCGGCAATGACAGCCAGCTTTTCTAGCCTCGAGATCTTACGCTCTTCTCTTCTCCTCTTCTTCTCTCCTTCCTTTTCTCTCTCTCTCTCTCTCTCTCTCTTTCTCCTTCGCTCTTACACGCGAACTCCATTAGGTGGGGCCGGAGAATTCGCCTGGCGAGAATGCCGTATTATGACACCGAAGAGGAGGTGCGAGACGTGGCTTGTAAACCTCTATACATATATAGTATATGCGCGAGGAAGAAGCTAAGGAAAAGGAGGAAAAGAGGAGGGATGAGGAACCGGAGAAGACGTCGTCGTCGTCGTCGCCGGGAGATAAGAAAAGAGAGAGAGAGAGAGAGAGAGAGCGGGGATCTCTAAGAGATGTAGGTAAAGGATGATAAGGTGTGCTGGATGGAGGCGAAAAAAAAGAGAGAGAGAAAGACGGAAGGGGATAAGGAGTGTGTAGCTACGAAGTGATTTTTCGGTGTCGTGTTCTCGTCTTACCCGTCAACGTTGCCTCTCTCTAAAAGCCCGGTTTTAGGCGAATGATTAATTTTATCATTTATCGAACCTGTCTATTGTTGAGTTCCGAGAAATTTTTTATGCGGTAATCGTGTGTCCTTTGCTTAACGCTCGACTTATATTAATTAAATAGGCGTGGAAAAAAAGTTTTATTTATTTATTATTTTTTTTTTTTTTGTGTCGATAAAACCTTTTAATACATATTTTAATATTTATGCAAATATTAGCTTATGAAAATAAATTTCGAAAAATGTTATTTAATTTAAAACGATTGAAAATTATTTTACGTTTCAGTAAGAAAGAAAAATTTTTCCATACTTTTCATTCGTAACACGTATCTTTCTTCCGCCTTATGTATTACTAGATATATACAGTTTTATATATATATATATATATGTATACACACAGCGATAAAAGCGATTATATTGCGCATGAAATTCGAATTTCTATCACAAATGCATTAACGGCCAACTGGAAAACTTCTCAAGCGCACGCAGACACACGTGCGTATATACCTATATATTAAAAAAGAAAAGTATTAATGGATATTTACTCAATTTAGTAGGAAAGTCAAATCGCCAAACTTTTTAAAGAGAATGAGAACGAGAGGGATAAAGAAAAAGATCCCGCTATACTCGACTTCCATCTGCAACCTGCATAAATACTCGATATTTTTTCCAAACTTACGTGCGGGAGAAAATGGCCACCCCTTGTACTAGCTCTACCTAAGCACATGTACATGTATGCATCCAACGCGTATACACGTACAGAGCCATAGTTCATCCCCCATCGGTTCGCGTCCCATCTGATGCAAACATAGTATATAGACACATGCGCGCACCCTTGAAAAGTATAAGAAGAAAAAGAAAAAAAAAAAAGAAAAATAAAGCAAACTGTACACGAGTACGTGAGGTTGTATATACACACACGCGCGTACGGAAATACCGAGGCGTCGTCTCGTCCGCGTAATTCCCTGGAAGTTACGGCGAGGGAGAAAAATTTCTCATAGGATATTTACGACGGCGAGAGTAAAGAAAAAGAAAAAAGGCCAAGAGGTGTACGACTCCTGCGTCTCCGCGGAACAAGCGGTAGCAGTAGTTTTAAAAGAAGATAAAGTAGTAGTAGTAGTGACAGTAGTGAAAGAAGAAGTCAATTTAAAGCCTACGTATACACAGGTACATTTACAGTATCCATCCATCCTTTTCCAACCGGTCAAGCTATATACTTGTACGAGTGGTAACCCGCAATACATGCCTTTTTTTTTTTTTTTTTTTTTTTTTTGAAGCAACGCATTCGCCCATATTATACGAAAGTATAGCGACGCGTTAATACTCTACTCCGACGGGCTTACGTCGTTCCCTCCTTGGCGAGCTATCGATATTTATTATCGGAATCCCTTTAGTACCGGACAGGTAGTTTCTAACATCCTCCCTTGAGCTCGCGTATGCTGATGCTCGGAAAATCTTACATTACTTTCCTTTCCACTAATTCACATACATATGTCTACCCGAATACATTTATATATGTATAAGTAGGGAGTGGGAGGAAAAACGAGCTTAGGACCAATGAGGGAAAAGAGTTTACGTCATCTAGAGGAGTCGTTGGGAAAACATTTTGCTGGATGAGTTGGTTTTACGAGAGCGAAACGATGACTGACGTATATTCTTTTTTTTGCCACACGTTTACACAGAAAATTCTGACGCTGTGAACGATTTCAATGAATCAACCTTGTTACGCAAGAGGAAAATAAATTTATTTTGGAAAAAGTGTCGTTCGTTGAACGATTGATAAATTAAATGTCGTTTTCCTCCTCGCTATACACATATTTGTGATAAAAGGTATTTCGATTCGGTGTATATGTAATATGTAAAATACTTTTTTACAATACGTTTGCAATAGACACGATTTTTCTATGTCAATCAAGTTAGCCCCGCCATTTTGTCATTTTTACAAAAAAAAAGTTGTGCTGGATTGGCTACTTTTTTTCAAAAAAATTAATTTCGACTATAAAATTCAAAATTTTTGAAATTAATTTTTTTTATTTACGGCACATTATAGCACAAGTTAAGCACAATCCAGCACAACATTTTATTTTTAAAACACAAAATGGCGGGGCTAACTTGGTGGAAATAATTTTTCTTCGATTAATTTTCATTTTGTAAAGATAAAATGGTTATTCTCTGATTGTTTTAAATCTGAAATGGAGGCAAATTTAAGAGATAAAAATAACATTTAACGCTAATAATTTAAATACATCGATTGTTCTTTAACGTTTTCGTGCTCGTGCATAATAAATATTATAGCGGACAAACCATTATTCCTCTGAACATTGAATATGCAATTACTTTAATGTTATACAATTTCAAACAATAATCGAGAAATAAATATTTACGGTGTATATACTACTCGTAAATCAAACGACAAATAAACGCAAACAAATTATAAAAGAAAAAAAGGAATAAATGATTTTAAAAAGAAACTTTCAAAATAATCATATCCAAATAATAATGAGTTGTCGACACGAGCAAGTAAATTAGATGTAAGAAATCACCTTAGGACGTTGAATCGTAAAATCAATGGTTGTCAGTTGACAAAAAAAAAAGACGCTAATGAGGTAGGGAATAATGGTTAAGTATAATGTGATACTAATGGACGGGCATTAGTTTACCATTAGTGCTATTAGTGGTTTTCGTTCTCCTTCAGCCCGTGATTTTCTACAAAGGGGATAATGTTGTGGAATCTTTCAAGGCTTAATGTTTAAGATCCGCAAGTTTTGTTTTTAAGTAGAATCACATTTAGACTTTGTTGAGTAAAAATATGTATGTATATATGTATATACGCGTATACGATTTACTGTGAAAAAGTTTTTGCCGTTATCTAATTCTCTTTAACAAGGTATATATGTATATTGTTACTGTTCTTCTCTTACCGTTTTTCTTTTTCCAATTTAAAATGTTAACTCGTTAAAAATGTACTTCTTAATTTTAAATAAAGCGCTTTAAGTGAAAATTTAATTCTTTATGGATATATTATAAATTATTAATATTATGGATGTACTTACTAACCAAGTTGCGTTACATACACGAGCTATGTATTTAATAGATGCATCTTACCTGAAACAAAAAGTTATTAGAATTAATTGAAATGCGATTAAATCTAATTTTAATATAACAATGAAAATTATTACACGTATTAGCTAATTATGAAATATTTCTCAGTTTTTAAAAGCATTATTAATGATGATAAAATTTTTAATTGATAATTGATTATTTTAAAGTACTGTCAAATGTGTTAAAAATAAAATTATGATTAATAAAGCAACGAATAATTTTTCCTTTATTTCAACTAATAAAAAAAGACAAGTAAAACAAGAAAAATCTTTGAATCACATCGTTGTGAACAAGAGAGAGAGAGAGACAGAGAGAGATAGAGAGAGAAAGAGAAGGAAGTAGACGCGATTGAAATACGTAATCAATTAATTTCTTATCTGCGTACAAAGCTCAATGAAGGATAAATGATCGTCGCACCGACGGTACAGGGAATGAACCGACTGCAAAAGGAGAATCTCTCCTTCTCATTCTCTTTCTCCCTTTTCTTTGACTTCGCTTTCCGGCGCATCCCTTCTTTCCTCCACCTCCTTCTCTCTTGGCGATTCTTTTTTGTTTACAACACGGAAAATCGAGGCGGATGTCTTCCGCGATCCAATGCCTCTATGGCTCACGCGTACACATCTTCCTCTTTCTCCTTCATATATACCTTTAGCCTCGAATTTGCCCCCGAGAAAGTTAGCCCCCTCACTTAAGGAAGAGCAGCAGTGCAGTAGACGAGGATGGAGGAAGAACTTTTCTTCCTCCTGGCGGTTCCATTCGATTCTATCCTCTTCTTTCTCCCTCTCTCTTTCGAAACGACGAGATACGTCGCGAAGCATGACGAGAATCGATAGTTCGCTACTCGCTTCTCTCCTCCTATGCCTCTCTCTTTCTTCCAAGTTTCTTCGCTATCGCTTCGGCAAATATTCGCTCTGTCCTTGTCTTCATCCTTAGGCTATACAATGGCCCATCTTCTCTGTACATATTTGTGTCCCTTTTCTTTTTTTTCCCCTTTTCTTTTCAATTTAAGGCTCGCGCCTTATATACTTTCTCGCGTAGTCTCGACTCTCCTTCCTCGTTTTTTTTCTTTTTTCTACTTCTTTCCAGCTCTCTCTCTCTCTCACTCTCTCTCTCTCTCTTGCAGCTGCTTTTTTTTCTTCTTTTCTTCCGTTTTTTATTGAGCTCTTTTCTTGCCCCCAAGCTAAAAATACAATCGATTCGGAATTCTTTCGCGTACGCGCGAGACGCCGAACGTAAGAAAAGAAAGGAAAAAGAGAGAGAGAGAGAGAGAAAGAAATGAAGCAAATTATAAATTTAGTATCCGTTTAATGAGTTTTTGTATGGCGAATAATGATATCTAGGCAACCGCATAGAATCTTTTTAGATGATTTTAAATGTAAAGTTTTATATCACAAATAACTGAGTTACCTTGTAATTGCTCATAAAAAAATTGTTGCGCAAACTTTCACTTGCAAAGTTATTCCCAACGCTACGAAGAATATTTTTTTCGTTCGCATAATTATGATATTATTAAAGAAAAAAAAACAATTCTATATATTATCTTTTAAAAACCTCGCAAATATTCTCATTACCAAAAAAGCTCGTAAAACTAATTTATGCTTGCGATTAATCATCGCGGTGGAAGGAAAAAAAGTTGAAAAATTCCACATTTTACAATCGATAAAAAACGATCTCAAGAAGCTCCAAAACATTATCATAACTAGAAACGGAGTTTAAGCTAATGACTACGATCGATGACACCTATAGCGATTATACGAGTATTCCAGCTGCGTTTCGGGTTCGCGTTAATTTTTGGCACATTCGCGTAAAGATGGCGGACAGTTAGTTCCCCGAATCGTAAACATTCTCATAAATTCATATCTCTTTTCAATTTCTGTGATTTATCGAGGTTATGCGCGCACGCGCGCTAAAAACAAATTACATTTAATTATTGTTGAAAATCCAGATAGTTCGCAGCTTTAGCTCGACATATTCAACTCGCAGGTTAAACGGGAAAAATGACATTTTTCTTAAACAAAACAAAAAAATTCTAAAATCATTGTAATCATTTGGAAAAAAAGATATAGAAATAGAAAGTGGAACATAGCGATTTATACGTGATGTAAGTATTGAAGGAGTCGCGCGCGACGCTGTCTTTTTTTTCCCATAACGTTACCAAACGAGGGACTGGCGGTAAACATACCTCTGCAGTTACCGCTGTTTCCTCCTTCTTTTTTTTCCTCCTTTTTATTCACGGCAACGAGAATCCAGGTTAACTCGTGCTCACCGCCCGTAACCGCTTCACGGTCAAGCGAGAGAGAAGTAGAGAGGGAGAGAGAGAGAGAGAGAAAAAAAGGTTGAAATACTTACTCAAAACATCACGTGCGCGCCGAGGCCGTATCTCTAACGAAAGAGAAACACGACAGAATTAAAGGGCAAAAAAATTAAAGAGAAGAGAGAGAGAGAGACGGGGGGGACTGTAAGAGAAAATGAGAGAATATGAATGATTGCTCAGCTTGTTCGCACCTATCTATTGAAGTTCGAGGTATTTATTTTCTTTTTCGTTCTTCAAATTAACAGTTTGGAAAAAAGAGATAAAATGAAAAAAATAAGGTAATTTGTAGGTCACTGTTTGCAGCTTTTTTTTTTGTTTATTTATTTGCTTTTCGACAAAATTTACGTATGCTTAAACGATCAATATTTATAAAAACAATATGCGTCGAATACATATTTGATTTAGATACATCTTATAGAATGAAAAACTCAAAGTTTTTAAAAAAGCGAAACTTGCTTTGTCTATCGAGCAGATTTTAAATAATTATTTAAAAATAATAATGAATTCATAAATTAAATGGAGAATGATATTTTAAAATTGAACTTTCAAAAAAATAACAAATAATATTAACTATGCTTTGAATTAAAACAATTCCTTCGTGAATAATCGTAATCGCACAGACCGATCCAACAATAATAAATTCAATTTTTCTAAGGTTCCCAGCGCATTGTAAAATAATCATCATCGTTCCTGTCCCCGCGTAACATCCTGTGTTAAGCAACCGACAATAAAAAAAAAAAAAAAAAAAAAAAAAAAAAATCATCGTTATTTTCCACATGCACGAACATCCTAAAAAGAAAAACCACGAGTAAACGACGTCTCTCAACAATACTTTCCTTGAAAACTCGCGGAGGCATACGCGTTTAAGCAAACCGTCGAACTCCTTCGTTCAACATGTGCACATCTAGCGAGCGGTGCACTTTCCATCGGTGCATCGTCGTCCTCACGAATATAACACGTTCCTCGGTAGCCTAAGTTTTCCTACACGTCGCTTCTACGCATACACACACACACACTCACATATACGCGCGCGCTCGCATAGACGTAGCGTACAGAGAAAACGCGCTTTCCGATATTTGACTTTCCAATTAACGCACCTGCGGCGTGAGCAGCAGCTCTCTTATCTGCAAACGACGCGCCACGAGAGGTAAAGGAGAGGAATAGAGTCGTGTAACGCTTGCACAAACTCGTAAGTCTGGGCAAACTCTCTCGAAAGTGAGCAACGTTAGTATGGTTTCTATTCAATAGTTTGTGTGAGAGAGAAAGAGAGAGAGAGAGAGAGAGAGAGAGAGAGAGAGAGAGATTCAATGCTATCTAAGCGAGAGGCTGCGTGCGGTTAATTTGTTATGCACATTGCAGAGACGCTGCTCACGACGATAACGCAGGCTTTGCCTTTTTCTTTTAGATGAATTTTTTCTCTAAAATCTAACTCGCTAAACTTTAGTTAATTAACCACCAAGACGTTAGTTTTATTTTTCGAGCTAAAAGCGAATGTTCAAGTTCCTGATATCGGTGCCCATTAATCAATCGCTATGAACTAATCTATAACACAAAATTTACTTTTTTTATTTTATTTTTTACAAAGTATATTTATAAATTGAAACTGTTTTATTCCTGCAACAATCAGTCCAAGAAAAAAAGTGAGAACTTAACCAAAAAAGAACAAAAAAAGAGAGATGCATCCTTTTACAACTGTTTGGTAAAAAAAATAAATAAAACAAAGCAATAACCATAAAAGACAAAGCCTCATCCGATTATTAATACTATATTCGAAATTGATTTTACGAACGGAATAACACGGCACGGCAGCAACATCGAGTACAATACGCACTAAAAGCCAACGCAGAGTCAGCAAAAGAGCACGAGAGAGAGAGAGAGAGAGAGAGAGAGAGAGAGAGAAAAAAGTCGAGAAAGAGAGAGAGAGAGAAAAGTCGAGAGACCGCTGAAAACGCTCTCGGCTAATGCACATTGCGAAAGCGCGTACGTACGAGCGAACGAAGAGGAAAGCAGGAAACGCGCGCGCGAGGTAAACGTAGCGAATAAGAATGCAAAATGCGTGTGTGCTCGCGACTTAGGCGAGACCGACCAACGGCGCGATTTATTGCGCGGATTTTATGCCCAACAGTCGTATAGATTCTTCGCCTCTTACACATACACTCTTTCTCTCTTCCTTCGTTTTTCCGGTTTTTTTTTTTTTCTTTCTTCATCTTTTTTTTCAAGTAATGGCTTTTAAAATACAACATGCGCGCGATAATTAATTTTCGCCACAGAGCAAGAGTCGCAGCGAGAGAATTTGAGATAAGAAATAACGAAACGAAAACAAAATTTTCTTATCGGTAAGAAAAGAAAAAGAAAAAAACAACGAGCTTACACCGATTGATTTTATTTTTTCTCCTCTATTTTTTGCATTAGTTAGCTGTGCTACTATACTTATATATAACATAGGCATAGGAGGCATCGGGGCGGTTTTCTCATTAAAGTAAATTACCGGCAATGCCGAACGAATGAGTAAAACTCGGTTCTCTCTCTCTCTCTCTCTCTCTCTCTCTCTCTCTCTCTCTCGAGTGATAGAAAACGAGGTTATGCACACTCGGACGTAAATACCGGGAAAAATTCATTTGCAACGTGGCGGCAGCAGCGCCACCAAGGCTCGATGATGATGAAAACGTCGCTTATATCCCTCAGCTGCCACTGGAGATGAAGGAAAAAAAAATAATTCGCGTCGGGTTCGTTAATTTACTGCAGTGGACTTTATTGCTTTATTCATTCGTTTATTCTTTATTTCCCTTTATTTTCTTTTATTTTTCCCTCTTCTTTTTTTATTTTAATTTTTGATGCCATAAATTGAATTTATTGAAATATTTCTCTCCCTTACTTTCAGAGTACGTCTCTTTCTCGTTAATTACAATCTTGAATTAAGAATTTCCAATATTTATGTAACTGCGGATGCTTAATTAAATGTTTCATAAATGGAAATAAGTTGCCATCAGCGCGAAAGATTGCCTTATTTCCTAATAAATGAGTTTTTCGTTTGTGTATCCAGCATAACCATATATGTATATATTCACTTAACCTCGGTGTCATTTTCTTACTCATACAGTTAATACCGATTTTTCGCGTTATATGCAATTGTGAAATTAATTTTATTTTGACGTTCGTTGCTTTTTTCCCCTCTTTTCGGCATTCGGTTGATCAACATTTTAATTCAATTCTCGTAATTAAAGATCGTTCGCTTAAAAACGAAAATAAATAAATACCTCGTACAATTTAAATATTTCAAGGTGTATGCGCTCACTTCTTCGATAATAAAGTTATAATCGAATTTTCAATTGTCGATTCTCGTAACCACTATTAAAAAAAAATAGCAGAAAAAAACCAAAGTTCAACCAAAGAAAAATAATTACATTCTCGCACGTTCACAAAGGCACACACGTCTCTTCGACATTCGTGTATGAATAATGCACAATGAGATACGTGTTCGTACGGTTCCATCCTTTGCTGCACACCAATCGCATACACACGCACATACACACACACACACACACACACACACACACACATATAAATATGCGCGCACACGGGCACACCTAAAATCCGTTAATTTAATTAGCCATACGGCAGCGGTACCTATTGGTAGCAGCGACGTTAGCCCCGAAGCGCGAATAAAAATCGCACTAGCGCGCGCTCTCGAAGAGAGTATAACACCTGAGAGCCGTAGCGGTTAATTACATTAACGAAGCCCGGGAAAACGTACGACCAACAGGTGAGAGTAAGAGAGATGAAAAGAGTAACAGAAAGAGAAAGAGAAAGAGAGAGACACGAGCGCGAGCGCACACATCTTCCTAACCCACGGGAATCATTCCGCTTTCGTGTAAACGAAATTTACGAGGTGTCGTGTCTCGGATCCGTTCCCTACTACCCCCTCGCCATCCACCTCCTTTCACCACTTTCGACAGACAAAAAAAAAAAGGAAGACGAAAATTGAATCTGTTTTTTGCCATATAGAGGGAAAAAAAGAAAATACCATGTGAGAAGGTGGAATAGATAATTTTGAAGAATTGGTCAGCTTTGATCTTTGCTGATTCGATTACAAAGGATTTTCATCAGTTGCGATACGAGATATTTATAAGTGTAATTGTTGAGTGCATTATTTTGTTTTCTTTGTGACTTCATTTATTACTCAAATCCTATTTTAAACGTTACACTTAAAGCTCATTTATATAAATGCTTGAGCAAACAATAATTATGAAATTTTATCTTTAAAATAGAAAAAAAATAAATAAATAAATAAATAAATAATAAAAAATTCAATTCTAAATTTTAAAATATTGTATATGAAGTATTAATTTTTAACCAATTTTTGTATTTCCAATTCTTTTGAAAAAAACTTAATTGACAAACAAGTTTTACAAAAACAAAAATGAAAATCGCATTTCAAATTTAACTGCACTGCAAAATTCAGCGTTTCGTATTGATTTAACGATTTTGAATTGAAAATTTTATTTTCACTTGAAAATTTAATTTAAAATCGAGTGACGTCATTAACGTTCTATTTTCTTTTAATAAACCATATATTATTGAAATTTATTAACTTACAAATAGTATTAATTCATTAATTTCGTCGTCAGTATTCAATTAAAAATAGGAAACCTACATTTTCGAAAATTTTAAAGTAATTTAATAATATAAATTCAATTAATATAGTATAGGATAAAATTGAAAATTAAATTTTTAATTTTTGAATTAAAAAAAAAAAAAAAAACAATACAAAATATATAAGAAATCGAGGGAAAATCAATTTTTAATATAAAGAAATTAAGCCAACGATGATATTAAATTTAAAGTTTATTTAACCCCTCGTTAAAAAAGTGATCTTATTATTCAACCGAGAAACGAGAGAGAAAAATAATATAAAATAAAATTCGCATCCACACACCTGTCGCCTCTATTCAAATCTCCCAATTTCCACTTCCGCGTGTCTCATTACGCCCAAGTGCATAAGCGCTCCAACATACATCGTTATCACGAGGGTAAGATCCCCCCCTCACCTTTTCCTCTCTCTCTCTCTCTCTCTCTCTCTCTCTCTCTCTCTCTCTCTCTCTCTCTCTCTCTCTCTCTCTCTCTCACCTTTGGTATCGGTAAAAACACGGCGTCGTTTTTCGTCGAGAAATCGATCCTTCAAACTTCTTCCCTAGCTCCCTCGCTCTCTCCATCTCCTTCTCTCACTTTCTCCCCCTGTCTCTCTCTCTCTCTCTCTCTCTTTCTCGATTCCTTCTTCGACTTTTACGTATAAGTATATCATGCACACTCATACGGCGGCTTCCGCATGCATTCGCGCATATGTACGCGCGAGCGAGTGCGCTTGCACACACATACACGCGCGCGCGACGACGCTCTCGCACGTACACCCTCGATGGAACGGTGCAGTTACTGGTGATGGATGTTACGTTCCGTTGATAATTTCCGATAAGTGCTCGAGCGTGTTAACTGGAGCGACGGCACGACGCTGCCTGGCAGCAACACCGGCAATGAAAGTAGTAGTGGTAGTAGTAGTAATAGTAGCACCAGCAGCAGTAGTGAGTTCGCTCGTTCCACTTGTAGAGTAGAAAAGGAAGAGAGGGGGGAGAGAGAGCTGCCGCACGTTTTATAATCCAAGCGAATGGTTGTACGTATGAAATTGCATTTAAGGGTGTGCTGCGAGCGAGCAAGCTCCGGAAATTTACGAAGCTTTCTAGCTCAGGCACAAGAGAGAGAAAGAGAGTGAGAGAGAGAGAGAGAGAGAAAGAGAGAGAGAGAAGAGCTTGAGTTGTTGCAGCTTTACCGGTGCATCTGTGCATCGTCGTGTCCCTCCCGTTTCGCTCCTTCTAGTCTTTGTGTGTTTTGTTGTTGTGCCCGCTGCTACTTCGTCGTGCTCTCTCTCTCTCTCTCTTTCTCTTTCTCTCTCTCTCTCTCTTCTCGTGCGTAAGAATTTTATACGAGGACACGAGGGCGGCTGCCAGCGTTGCGTTACTTTCCACCGTTGTTGTTTATTATAATGTATAACTCATTTTCTTCTAAACTTCTCTCTCTTTCTATTTTACTCTTTCTCACTCACTTTTTCTCTATCTCACTCTCTCGCCCTCGTGTGCTTTATGGATTTCTTCGAGCGAGAATTTCTGCTACCGGTGTCGTGTACCAGAGTTTTTAAAGCATTTTTAGAAAAAAATTTTGCTCTTTCTCGAGCCGAGCGCATTCGAAGTTGGGAATTTTGTTAAAAACTTGCAATTTCAACAAAAAATATTTTGGCGCTTATAAAATGCAAAGTAAAGAGTGAAAAGCAAAAAATAGATGAGAAAATTAAATATTTTACAAATTCAAAAACTTTCTTCGAGCACTGTTTCATTTTCAATCTGTACACTAAAGTTTAAATAAAATAAAGTTTATTATATTAGATGCCTATTAAAAACATTAACACGAATTAAAAGTACAAATGCGAATTCTGAATATATCTTGACGTTTCCATTCTCACAAAACGAAATGGCGCAAAGCGATACACATCTCGTAAACGAGCAACGCGAAAAGCTAGGTACGTCGCGCGTAAACGAAACCGAAAACCCCCATCGTGGAGCTTTCTCGGGGAGTGACTTTATTAGTTCGGTTTGCTTTCCCCCTCTATTCCTCGTTCTCGTTAAAGTCGTTACTTCTGATTTGCATTCGCTATTATAATTGGGAATAATCAATGTGTCGCCTCTCTTGGCTATGCCAGTCGGCTAACAACGAACCGCATTTATGCCTATGGGCAGAATGGGACAATTAATGCAAACGACCTCTCTCTCTCTCTCTCTCTCTCTCTCTCTCTTTCGTTTTCTCTAATACATCGCTCTGATGCTACCTTTTCTAAAGTATAAAGTACACATGATGCTTGCGACGCATTCTTGCTTAAATGTCTATCCTCTCTTTTCTTTTTATCCTTTTTTTTCCAAGTATTTCACACAATATGTGTATTTCTTGCATATTTTTTTTTTATACGTATAGACAATAAATAACAGAATTTAACATAAAAGTTAATACCGAATAAATTTCACATTCATTTTACATTTTATGAATAATATTAAAATATTATAATAAATTTAATTAACAATTTCATTATCTCACGCATAAGTCATATCCTCTCAAAAAAAATGACGTGGGAGTAGTTCCGGAGGGAAAAAAGTAATCGCGCTATAATTCACGTTTATATAGAAGAGAAAGAGAGAAAGAGAGAGAGAGAGGGAAACCAAGCGACAGCAACTACTGCGACATTGTAATATTTATTAATGGAACGGCTCCGAGTTGCTGGAAGTTAGGCAGAAGCTTTTATTAAGATGAGTGTCCATAATAAGCGTAACGGAGTTACTCAGGATTTTGGTGGTACTTTGACAAGGCTTACGTTTAAGTTATGTAAGCGATGTTACCGGAATGTTAATATGCACGACGGAACATCTAATATAGCGGAATTGCCTACAAGTATATTTAGTTTTCAAGAGCAAGCGAACATGCTCTCTCTCTGTCTCTCTCTCTCTCTCCTTGCTCTTCTTCTGCGCGAATTAGCTTACGACGTCTGGTAAAATTCAACTTACTTTCTCTTTGCCTTCGTTTCTCTTCCCCTTTGTGTCGGCTTACAATTTAGCGCCGAATAAATTACCCCGATTAATCCATTAAAATTTATCATTGCATTGCTCGTGCAAGCTATTCGTTTCTCTCTTGCTTCGAAAATGTTAATGTCGATATATTTTCCAAGTTTCCAATCCGTATCTATACAATGTTTTTCATGATATAACGAAGCCGTTTTGCCCTCTTTTCTCTCTTTGCACATACAAACATTCATATACTTATATATATATATATATATGTTGCGATCTTCATTTGCCATTGAATAGATAAAGCTCAATAAGCGATTAGCTAATGGATTACGTTTACGATTTGTCTGACCGTGTAATTAGTTATTTTGATAATTTATGGCTGCAGACCGAATCCCGATGGTTTTCAATGCATATTGTAAAGTTGAGTATCATTAATTATATACATACGATTTACTGCTACTTACTAATATTGTAAAGATACATTAAACAATCGTAAATATTTACCCGTTTTGATGAACAGAAATCTATAACAACAATGCCACTAAATTATAAGGATGCGACAGGCAAAATAATTTTATCGAAAAAAGAAAAATTATTTCACGAAAATAATTCGTTCAAATAAGACAACCGAAGTAACTGATATATGGATAGATTATTTTACCTAGACGCTTTAATCTAGACGTAAGCAATGTCAAACGTATATAATTGAAAGATTCCCCGAATAAATGTCTCGTGGTGAAGAGACATAAACGCTCTTCACACGAATGTATCAAAAAGTCATTCGATTTACGCTTTTCAAATAACAAGCGTAGAAAACTGCCGATGAGCCACGAAAGTTATAATTTTCGGGCTGACCCTGATTTACGTCACGCGTTATATATACATCCTCCTTAAACCGTTAAACGTAACAACAACAAACCGTGGGCGAAACGATTCAATAGCGTGTTTTATAAGACACGCGCCTCTTCTGGCAAATCCTGCTGACCTAAGAAGAGAGAGGGACAGAGAAAGAGAGAGAGAGAGAGAGAGAGAGACAGACAGACAGACAGAGAAAAAAAGAGGCCACAAGGGAGAGAAAGAGAGATATCTTACGTCGGAGATACTCTCATAAATCTCTAAAGGATTCGCTGCCTCCTTCATCCACCCACTCACGCCTCCTTCTTCGAGTCTCTTTTCAATGAGCCTTCGCGGGCTTTCTTCTCCTGGCGAATGGAAACACAGAAAGTAGGAGAGAGAGAGAGAGAGAGAAAGAGAGAGACAGCATGTCGTGAAATAAAATAGCGAGCGTGCACTAGCTATCGCGAACAAAAATCCAGCTTAAGCTTGGTATTAAGACTCCATTCACAATTTTCCCCGGATAAGTAAGGCTTGAATGCCAGCGTTGAGTATATTTATATGAATGATGAATCATCGGGTTGAATATGGCGGGAATTAAAAATAAGTCAATTTTTCCTACCCTGGCCTATTCAAAAAAATGTTAACGCGCGCGCGCCCGCTCGTGTACTGATGCTTTACCGGTTACTGGGTCATTTCGACGGTTGAATAATTAATCTCCAGTGGTTCTATTGCTAATGCACGAATTTACCCGGAATTAATGTATATCTGACGTTTCGTGTTTCTGAAACGAAGAAAACTTTTTTATCGTTTGATGAAATTGTTCTTTACCAAAACGTAAAATAAGAGATCAAAAGAAAGATTCTGTAAACTACAAATTTAATATATCAACCCTAATTTTTAGAGTTCGTCATTACAGAGTCTCCTTAAGAGTGAAATCGTTTGAAAGAAGAAAAATGAAAAAAAAAAAAAGGAAAACCTGAAAAGAGATGAAATCAAAGATTAAAAAGGACAGACCGAGCAAAAGAGGCATATCGGGCATTGGAAAGAAAAACAGGGAAAAAGTAGAAAATGAGGGGATGGAAAAAAGGGGAAAAAATGCGAAGAAAACTCTTACACTAATACACTAAAATTCTCGAAGAAGAGTAAGTTGCCAACGTGACTTTTCCATTCTTATCTTGCTCTTGCTCTCTCTCTCTCTCTCTTCCTTTCCTCTCCGTAGCCAGAAGAAAAAAAGTTTGAGAAAAAGACGACGATAAAGAAAGAGAGGGGGAAGAGAGGAAAAGAGAGTTAAGGCTTTTATCGATTTCAACTGAATAATTGCTCCTCGTGCCAAATCGATTATAAATAACCCCGACATCGGAAAGCGCACCCACCCGCGCGCTCGCTCGCGCTTACAAAGTCGAAGAGTTTTCCCTCTTAATTCTTCGCACTTGAAAAGCTGCCTTTAAGGTTGTTCTAATGAGTTTAACTCCAGTCAAATGAAAGCCTGTACTGAAAATCCTTCGTTCTCTCCAACATTTCATTTTACGCTGCAGTGATTACTTTTTTTTTCTATAAATTTCATAGTCCTCTTGAGCTTCGTTACTTATTTTTTTTTTTTTTTTTTTTTCATAAACTAATTTTTTTGTAATTGATATATATATATATATATATATATATATATATATATATATATATATATATATATATATATATATATATTTAAAAGCAGAAACTAGCTACCAATTTAAATTTGACCTTGATATTTAAATGGATACGGGGTAGACTATATTTGTACGGCATATATTTTCACGCAATGTAAAGCCGAGTTTACTCTCAAAGCAAAACATTCCATCACTTTTATTGATTTCGGGCTATGTCTTTCGCCTCATGTTTTTTAAATTCGCATAACTAATAAACCATTTCCCAAAACGCCGCTTATTCGTACCGTTTTTAGAAATTCAGGCTTTTATTATAAACTTCCGTTTATATTAAAAACATACGCGCATATATCGCGGCAAAGCGATTTAATTTAACGATTGCATTAATAAACTCTAAAAATACACCAACGGCTCGGCCCGAATCGATCGATCATCGTTCGCGTTTATAGCACGGCAGCAGCACTTAAAGGTTAAGAAGTTTCTTTATTTACGCGCGGCGCGCGCACACACGTGCGCGGTATTCGAATGAATCTTCATCGTATATAACGAAAGGATCAACCGCATAAGGCAAACTTTGTTATGGTCCTTCCTTCTATCCTTATTTCTCTCTCTCTCTCTCTCTCTCTCTCTCTCTCTCTCTCGTGTATAACCGAGGCTGAGAAAGATTTCCGTGTATAACTCGTGAGAGAAAATGTCATAAAAGAGAAAGAAGGAAAAAAAAAGAAAGAAGAGAAGAAGAAGCTTAAGAAAGAAAGATAATGGACTCATGTGTGAAACTTTGATACTTCGAGGCTGGAAAATAAAACCGGGGAGAAATTGTCTCTTTTCCAACGGCCGATATCGAAGTGATAAAGCAAGTGTATGAAACTTACTCGCGGGAAGTTCGGCTCTCTCGGTATTTCGTTTTAATGTTTTCCATTCTCGTCGATGGCCGTAAAATTCATCACTCTTGTAATCTGTTTTTGAGCGTGAAAGATTAAAGAGAGAGAGAGAGAGAGAGAGAGAGAAGGGGGGAAGTGTCATTTAAAAAACGCATCACCTGATCCGTAAATTTTGTTTTACGATCGTTGGATATCTTTTATCTTTATCATTATTAAATTAGGTTATGTACGACGTAAACTATTTAATAATTACTTTAACGTACACTATTAATAAATTAAATGCAAAATTAATCGCTTTTAAATCCGAAAAAAATTTATGAGTGATTCATAAAATAATATACTTTATTCTCGAGTTACATCATAAATATTGAACGTTTTAATTGGATTCCATCTGAAATCTCATGTATAAATTAGCGATAACGCGTCTGATAAGCGAATTAAAAACGCAAAAAACGCAAAAAAAAATAAAATTCACGGCATGACGTGAGATGCTTTCAACTTTTTTCTTTTTTATTAATGATCGATAGCCGATTAAGATATAAACATTGAATCAGGTTAGTTAATGTATTCGAAATGCTAAAGTCTCCTATATTTATAAATATTAACGATTCGAAGAAAACCTCTTGCTTAAGGTTGCAGTTAACGACGACGTTCAATATTCCTCGCGCAAGTTTTCTGTGCGCGATTGGCATATCTGTGTTCGGTCTCCGCGTTGAGAGTGTGAGAGAGTGAGAGAGTGAGAGAGAGAGAGAGAGAGAAAAGAAATGAAAAAAAAATTCATTATCATTGAGGGATCGTAATACGGATTTGACTCATCGTTCAGTAAGAATGTGGTGGCGTCTGACTAATGAGCCAATGAGTTCGAATTTAACATTCGACATCCGGCTACGAATGATGAGCGATGTTGCAAGGAATTTTCATTTGACGCTGCGTGTAATAAATACAAGGAAACTTGCTTACGAATTATGGAATTTGTGTCGTCGTCGTTATGCTGTTGCCAGTAGTTTTCCTCTACTCGTTTGTTCGAAAAGACGCGCCGAGAAAAACAGTCGGTAATTCTTGATATGTCGTAATGCCTTGGCAGTTCACAGATTCATGTTGGCTTATTTTTTTTCCGTCTTTTCTCTATTTTTTATATTCTATAGAGTCCCTCGCGTTCATGATATGAGAAAATTTATTTGAAACCGAAAGGCCTTTAGTTTCTTTTTTCTCATTTTAAGAAACCTTTTTGTTTAATGAGCAAAATGACATCACTTCGTTCCGCCTAACGATTCGATAAATCACCGTTTGACATTTGTTCACTGCTCGTAAAATATATGAATGAAGCCTTTTTTTATGTGTTATAATGATAATAAAGTTATTTGTCAAACAGTCATTTAATCTTTGATGAAACATCGTTTGTCAATGGTAATACAGTAAAAACTTGATGTGTTACGCATATTCTTTATAAATCAAAAAGTTTACCAGTAAAATTGACTTTAATAAAAGTAAAATTACAATGTGTTTAATAAAAAACATGTATTGTATACAAAATTATTTAAAATTTATATACTATTTATATACTATTTATACTATTATATACTGTTATAAACAATAGTTTTTCAAATTCAATATAAAAAACAATACAGCATATCGGAAAAGTATAAAGCTCCAATTTATTTCACAGTATTGTTTATTCAATTAATGACATGATCAATATCAAAGCAACTGTATTAAAATACAAAATAATATTCGTTACCAAACAACTTTCGCTTCCATAAAATTCCCAGAAAAAGTCAAGTCAAGCCGTATTTAGCACAACTAATACAAGTCGTGGAAAAAACAAGCTTGGAAAATCCTACCAAAAAAAAGAAAGAAAAATATATACGTATATATCTTGAAAACTAAAGAAGAGGAAAAAAAGGCAAAGCCAGTCTCCTAAAGCAGTCAAAGTTCGGCTGTTATTCCCATATATATCTCCGCGCCCACGAACGAGAAAGAGAGAGAGACAGAGCTATAAGGATTAACAATAAATTAGGTTCCAAAGGGGAGTAGAGGGGAGAAAGAGCTATTTCAAGAAGAAATCGATAGATCGAACAGTTAAGACCGCGGTGGGAGAGGGAAAGAGAGAGAGAGAGAGAGAGAGAGAGAGAGAGAGAGAGAGATAGAGAGCAAAGGGCTTCTCTCTCTGTCTCTCTCTCTTCTCGACTCTATCGGCGTGCGAAAAATAAATCAAGTTAATAGCATACCCAGAATGTATAAGGCACATATATATGCGCGTATATGTACTTGCACACCTTCATCGTACATATACGTGTATATATTCGCGTGTATATATATGTATCTCCCTGTACTCGATGCCTTGCTACTGATGGAACTGCTGTTGCTGCTGTGCCGTCAGGAAACGACCTTATCTACTCTTCCACCCTAATAATGCCGCCCTAATCGTCCCTGTAATCCTCGAATATCGATGACTCTTAGCCACCTACGCTATGTATATTTTCCAGAATGGGTTAACTGAGGGAGAGAGAGAGGGAGAGAGAGTTACCGGCGACTAGCAACGGTATCCTTGTGTACAACCCCTTATTTGTATGAAGTGTTACGTGTTGAGTTTTAGAGAGAGGAGTATGAGAGAGAGAGAGAGGGAGGGCGAAAGAGGAAATGCGAGAGAAGCTTTTTGAGCTGCTAAAAGCTCCGGATCGCTCGATTTTGAAAGCTCGTGAACTTGAAAGTTAATATTTGACGAAGGAAATGCCGGCGCGCTACTCGAATTTATAAAAGTGCACGAGTATACCTTTAAATTATTTATTACGTTTTACATGCATTGAATTTTAAATTTCTCTTTTTATTGGTATTTAAATTAATCAAATATCATGTCCATTTTGAACGATTATATAATGTTATATATAACTTGTGGTAAAAATTATAATTAAAATACCACATATTAATATCATTCCATGAGTAAACCTTAAATTCCCAAATAAACAATCGTTTTCAATTTTCGTTAAGCGTCGTCGTTTACAACGATAACGAAACACACACACAGTATTTAGTTAGAGAGCACCAAGAGACAGCAAGAGAGAGAAAGAGAGAGAGAGAGAGAAAACTAGCAACAAGAGCCATTCTTCATGCAATTAGCCGCGCGGAATTAATTGGTGAGGCGGTAGGCACGCGCGCGCTCGCGCGACAATTATTATGCGAGAGATTAAGGGTAGAGAAAACCGAGAGGGAGGAAGAGAGACGATAGAAGGAGACACGCCGGAAAATTTAATCGAAAGCCTAGCTACGAGTAGGGTATAAGAGAGGAAGAGAGAAAGAGAAAGAGGGTCTTGAGACGAGTCCTCGTTATGTTTCGGCGGACCCTTTCTTCCTTTCCCATCTTCCCTCTGCCAAACTTTTCGATTGCATGTGCGGGGAAACTTCTCCTCGGCGGGCCTATACTCTACCACTACTACACCGTTACGATCTCGAGAGCAGCTCGCGCCGTATAGCGAACACGAAGCGGAGGCCATCCTCGAGTCTAGCCAAGAAAATTAATTTCGCGATGGATTTAAGAGGGACGAATGTGCGCGGCTCTCTAGCAATATATATGAATAAAATATTTTTTTATTATATTAATTCGAACATTAAATTTTTAAATAAAATTTGGAATTTCCATGTGTTTGGTCATTATTAGAAAATAATACGTTACAAATGAGTAAGGTTAATTGTCGAAAGAACAAACGCAACATTTTTTAAACACCGATTTCATTTTCATCGACCGCTAATAAAAATTTACGGGTGATTTATTTTTAATTTGAAAACGTCATTACTTCATTTATTCTTCGAAGATCAATGGGAACAGAGATCCTGTTGCAAAGTTTTCAATTTTTTAAGCCAAGACTCATTCAAATTTTCACTAGCGATACGCAATAATAATAATGATAGTTATGATAGCAATAATAATAATTTTTAAGTGCTTTTATCCAGTAATTTCCTTTTTTTTTTTTTTTTAAATTAATTAAGCACTAATTTGATTTTAATCTTCCTTCCTTTTTCGATTACTCCTAAAAATAACAAAGTTATTGGAAAGTGAATTATTACGGCGCACTTCATTCTCCGATAACTCCGTTAATTTTTAAATTATCTATAGTGCATTTTAAGAGCCATAAAAAATGTAATAACATTATTTTTTTTGTCTTATTTATTTTTATTTTATTAAAAAATAACGTTACGTATTTACTTAAAGCTCTTGATTTTGCAGTTATTAAATTATATATAAATATTTCTTTTTTTTTTTCGATTCGTATAAAAATTATTTATTTACATTTTTAACCAACGATGAATATTATTTAAAAATTTATTAAATCTGTATTACTGTGCCAACTAAAAAATTTACGCGTTGTAGAATAAATGAAAAGAAAAAAAAAGCCTTCAATTTACATATATTACAGTAATGTAAAAATCCTTGGCACGTTTCTAGCTAGATTCATGAATTTAAACCAAAAGTAATTACATTCAAATTGATATTTTTGTCACGCGAGGCGTAAGAAATGCATTTGCTCAAACAATAAACGAACATTATCTTAAATAACTTTAAAATTACATCGCACTACATTAACGAAGATTGTACATTTTTATCAAACATTTGAAATTACGTTCGCATCGTAAATTAAAGGGAACGATAACTTTTAATTTTAATAACGTTAGACAGTACTTTACCAATTTAAAACGTAAACTTATGAAAATGAAAGAATTAACAACCCTGTGTGTGTGTGTGTGCGTGTGCAATTTAAACAAATCGTAATTACAATCGATCCTTAAACCCGCATTATATGTACATAAACTCATGCAAATGTAAAAATACCTTATATATCTCGCCCACCAAAAAAGCCAGTTAACAACAACAACAACAATAACAATTGTTCGTTCGGTCGGTCGGTCGATGGCGTAACCCGCGATAAGTGAAATATGACTTTACCGTCGCCGCCGCTACTGCTGCTTACGGGAATAAGCGCACCGGACATCGTATGTAAACACACAAATACGTATGCACACGTACACACAAATATACAGAAGTACATATACACGCATACGCATGTGCAGCCGTAGAAGCTTTAAATTTCGCGGAGTTGTGGGCACATATCATAATTACATCTGGGATCGTAACTTGCCGCGTCGCAAATCGCCTCCGTAAACGTATTCGTATGCAAGTACATACGTGTATATGTGTACACGTGTATGGTGCAAGTTGCCTTCGAAATCGATGCTTGATTGTATACGTACATGGAAAATGGGATAGAAGGGGATGGGGGAGTTAAGCGTATAACAAACCGTTCCGTATGCGTACGTAGCGCAATGTTGCATTTCACGCGCTATTCTAGTTTTTCGTTCTTTTTTATTTATCTTTTTTTTCTTTTTATTTTCGTCGTCTTCGCGATAGCCATATATGAATATTTCTTTGTAATGCCAAGTTTTGAAGTTTTCGATTTGCGAAAGAAGATGAAGAGGGAAAGAAACGCGAGATTTTCTACTCGAGTTGAACTTGCAAGCAGTAGTATCGAACGAAGTCTCTATTTTTTTCTTCTTTTTAGTCGTGGATTTTATCAGAAATGTATGCTGCGCGCGGTTGCGATTTTTCTCTCTTTCAGCTATTTTTTTCTTTTTACTTTTATCAGCGAAGAAAATGTGAAATTTCTCAGTGAAATAAAAAGAGTCCGACGCGAGAAATTGAAAAGCCGAAGGTGGAGAGACTTAAATTGAGTGGAAGGTAGTATGTAGATTTGTGCAAATTTACCCTCGTAATTAATTCGTGTTTTACCGGTTCGAGAATGGATTTGTGAAATAAAAACAAAAAGAAAAAAAAAATGTTTTCATAATAAAAATGCTTTCATAAGTTTTCTGATCAATTTTTTTAAATCTTATAATTTTTCGTGATTGTATAAAATTAATTACTTTTTTAGGAAATTCACATAATAGTTTAAGAATAAAATGATATCATCTCTATAAAATATATTCTTACCGTTAATTAATAAATTATTTTCTAAACAAACAAACGAAAGCAACAATTTATAACGCACAAAGTTTGTATTGATATAAACGTTCGCATTAGCTTAACACGAGAGATAGAGAGAGATAGAGAGAGAGAGAGAATAATATTACTAAAATCTACGCGCACGCGCATTAATCCTCGTTAGAACTTAGAAAGTAGCCAAAAGCGTAAATCGTCGATATTATATGCAAAGTACTAGAGCTCGTAAATCCACCGACAGCGAGCGAAAATATACGAATGCGCGCGAGAAAAGCCTCTTTCTCGTTTTTCTTCGCGACGTATGCAAATCTTGGTGTACCTCCTACATAACGCACTTCTTACTTCTACTCCCTACCATAACAAGTCCAGCTGCTGCACGCGATGTACATAAAAAAAAAAGAAAAGAAAACTATATACAAGAGCGAGAAGACACCGAGTAGTAAAAGATTGAGCTATTCTTGCGGTGCTTGCATTAATGCATTTTCCAAGAAGCGAGAACTTGAAAAAGAGAAAAAGAGAGAGAAAAAGAGAGAGAGAGAGACGTATAACGTTAAAACGCACGTTCATCTCCGGCAACGATAACGACACGCCCGTCGTTCCTGCGTAAGCTTTTTCACCTTCTCTCTCTATCTTTCTTACCCTCAATTCTGATGCCATTGTCCGCGCACGAGTCTAAACAGACATATACACACGGCTTTTCACCGGCGACTTGGATTTACATCTGATTATCGCTTGAAATGCCGAGGGAAGAATAAATTTTCCGACTTTGCTACTTTTTATTTATCCTTTTTTTTACTTTTTCGATTCTCTAATCAAAAAAAAAAAAAAAAAAAAAAAAAAAACGCGAGAAAGGGAAAGTATGTACATTTTTATTAGTAACGTTGAGTAAAATGTACAAGGAATCAATTAAGTTTATGTTTACATACAATAAATTAAAATTTGAACTCAACTGCGTTTACCTTCATATTAAATCATTTTAAAACACGGCCCTATTTAAATGAACATTTCATATTCGACTATTTAGGTATTAATAAAATACTACTGGTAGAGAAAATTAAAACAGTGAATAATAAATCATTAATTAATAATAATTATTTGTATAAAATATAAATTATACATAATTTAATTATTTGTATGTATAAAATAAAGTTAATGAACCAATATGTTGATGTCAAGTGATACATTAAATATTGTTTCGCGTATCGGCTTATTTGATAAATGCCATTCGTATGTTACAAATAATGCATTTGAATCTGTAAATTATGATATTATGTAACGTATAATTCGATTAAATTTTCTCCTAAAACCGAAAAAGAAGAAAAGCTCAAATCAACTTTCTATTAAATAGTTTCACACACTGAATGCCTAATTACGATGGATTTTTATCAAATTCCCAAACATGACAATTATACTGTTAATATAACAAAGTGAAGCCAGCCACTTCATACAGCGGAATTAACATCGGGCGTGTTAATCAGCCAGCAGTCCTTTCATCGATTATAAATGTAAAATGCTATCAATTAATACGTTACGCCGTTCAACTAAATTTAATTTACTTTTACGATTGAAAAAAATTGTCTATAACTATGTTTATAATATTACAGATTAATTAATTAAATGAGTCTAATGTATTATGATAAAATAAAATAACATGCAAATTTAAGATTATTAATAATGCAAATGGTATTAAGAGTGGTTTAAATAATTATAAATCGTAATAAAGTTTTGGAGATGCATTTGACCGACGAAAAATGAAAATAAAAAAAAAATAAATAAATAAATAAATAAATGCAATTCTTACAGTTTGAATATGGTACAAATGAGTGAGGAATGATTGCAAAAGCAAACGGAATCGCATGATCATTTTTAATTTAAAAACATAATTCAGCCATTTGTCAGGTACGCAATTTAAATACATATTCAGTAGTACCTATAATTTAACAAACTACATGTATGTACGCCACGTCTTTGTGCGTGTGTATATATATATAATACATATATCTATTGCGCACGCATTTATCTCCCCTGACTCACCGCCTTATCGCCCACAAATAGTTTGCTTCTTACGTTAAATTAATTTTAAGCATACCTGAAATACACGTAAAAGAAAGACAAATAGCTGATAATTACTTTAATGTCACATGTGTCATAAAATAATACAGATTTTAAATGCGACTCGTTTTTATATTTATTATTTTTTTTTTACGAGTGCTTTTGTAATCACCGGATAAAAGATTAATTTTTTTTAATATTTTTCATTAACTGTGTTTATTTTTTAAATTTTGATTTCTTTTGTTTTCTGAAATTCAACGGTAATTTATCAATTAAAATCTGTGTTTTTTATATCATCTACAATAAATTGTAAAGTCATGTAATAAATAATAAGTAATTTAATAAATCATTATCCACAAGCTTAATTACAAATTTATATCGTTATATTCGCTTTATAAGTTTCGAATTCAATATTAAATCCGAGTACAACATAAAAATCTTTTAACAAAATTATTTCATTTAAATTTCCTTGTATCCTCTTTCCATTCCTCCCACACAATTCTTCAATCTCTTCCCTTCAACAACAGCAGAAACCTCTATCCGCATTTTTCCACGTCCGCATCTTCTTCATATGGCTTCGTAAAATTGCACGAGCCTCGACTTTTCTGCAAAGTTCTCTCTCTCTCTCTCTCTTTCTCTCTCTCTTCTTCACTCTTCACATCTCTCGCTCGCTCGATAAGCCATCGATTAAATTTGCCGATGAAGTTATTAACGCCATCGACACAACGCGCATCACGCAAATTACATCGGCGCATACGCAAAAGCCTATCGTGTGTATATGTATATATAATCTCGCAAATTACAAGGGAGGAAAGGAGAGCAAAAGATGAAGAAGAAGAAAAAGAAGAAGAAGAAGCGAAAAACGTGGCTGACGCGTACACAGAGGAAATTTGAATATTAATATGCGCGTTGCGTTGCAAGTGGCTAACTAACCTCATATAATATATAATACCCGACCACCCTAACCGTACCGTCAGAGAGCCACCGTTGAGTGTAGACGCACACGGCGGCCTCTCGGCTTTTCCCCTCAACTTTCCTTTCGTCTCTACCTCTCCTATTCCTATTCCTCCTCCTCCTCCTCCTTCTCCTCGCCACCGTGAGCGCGCGTCGCACTTCATTTTGTCAAACTTCGCTCGTTTTGAGTATCTCGCGCACGCGCGCTGTGTTTATTGTACGCATCGCGCATATTAATTTTATCTTAAAGCTTGTATACACAAGCGCGCATCTTCCATGATTCGTTCCACACAGACGTTATTTAATTGTCTGTGTATGTGTTTATGTGAATATTTATTATCCGGATGGGAATGTTTCTATATAGTTATGTGTCATACGACGTTCATTTTTTAATTATGATGGATCGACATTTGTTTCCATCGGTATCGTACCTGCAAACATTTAAGGCATGTTTAAAAATTAAACACATTTTATTCGACTTTGATGAGTAATTTTCGTTTATTTATATTTGTAAGAATTTACAGGATAAGACATGTTTTGAAATTATCAATACAAAAAGACAAGAGAAATCAAATATTGAAACATCGCGCAATAAAATCCCAATTGACTCACAAAATCAATCGACCGCCTCTCACCTTATCGACTATTCAATGAGTTATAATGTCAACATAAGTATCGACCGGAAATGACCGATTGCTACATATTTAACTTTGGCTTATTTTAAACTTTTACCAAGAGGGATTGATTCAATTTTACAAATATTTAAACAATGTTAAAATAATGTTTATTTATTCTATATCTTCTCTACCTTATTAATGTTGGTAATTACCTAAAACTGACTAATTTATCGATGGTTCATTAAACCAAACGATAAATTTCTTTCTTAAAGTACAACAAACACGCATTAACGATCGCCAAAAAGGTAAAATTAACATAATCACCAAAAAATTACCCTTACGAGCCATTGTTATTCCGCGGCGAACCTACAGAATTCAGCACTTAAAAGATAAAACTAAAACTTCTCTCATTTGCCCCCTACTGCTGAAAAAGACAACAACCAGAAAAAAAACAAAACAATAACCAAAAAAAAGAAAAAAAAATTGTAACTTTCCCTTCCTCTCCCCTCCCCCCCCCTCTCCAAAAAAAAAAGAAGCAACAATGCACGCCCTTCAACTTCCAACTGCACACAACACCCATTTAAATAATTTTCTCCCGTCCCAAAAAGTCTCGCCGCAGCATCATCATCTCTTTCTCCCTTTGCACACCAGCACGTATACGCGTATATGAGCGCACGAACGCGAAATTTTGCCACCTGCGCTTCCCCCCCCCCCTCTCTCTCTCACTCTTACTCTGTTACACACATATATGCGCGCACGTACACATACTGAGAGAGAGAGAGAGAGAAAGAGACGCGCGCACGAGTGTCTCTTCCCCGTCGGAACGACCGGAAGTTCGCAGTGCGCGAAATTTCAAATGCGGCGCGCGGCCCTCCCGTAAATTCTATACTCTCTCGTGGCTGGCTTTCCTCCCTCTCGCCCTCTCTCTTCCCCTCTCTCTCGCTCACTCTCTCTCTCTCTCTCTCTCTCTCTCTCTCTCTCTTTCTCTTTGGGTTCGCGGTGGCGCTGCGATTAATACACCTGGCTGCTCGTGTATACACACACATGCTCACACACATATACGCGTGCGCGCACGTTTCGTATATACACGCGCTCTCATCTCTCCGAGTTGGAAAGTTGGAACGCTGCGCGTGTAGCGGCAACGTCCTTCTCTCATCTCGTGTCTGGCTGAATGCGTACGCAACGCTGACTCGCACGAGGGCATGGGGGGAGAGATTTACTCTTTTTTTTTTTTTATTTAGTTTTCGGTTTGCGAGATTCGAATGCTTAATTCTAATGATTCTTTGTTTTTTCTTTCTTCATTTTAATAAAATGGAATAAAATTTCAATATTGTTATTATTATTTTGGTGATCTGAAGAGAAAAAAAGAGAGTTTAACAGGACAGAAAAAGTTTTCAGCCATAGTAATATGATACTTTGGTTATTTTCGTTAAAAGTAAATATTATCAAGGAGATAGGTTGAAAAAGAGATGGTTTCATGACTGCTACATACATGCCTTGAATTATATTATCTTTTGCTTTGTAGTAAAAACAAATATATTTTAACTTTTTTAACGAAAAAAGAAGATAAATAATAATATTGTATGAATTAGAGATCAAAACTTATAGTTATGTTCTATCTACAGTGTTAAAAAGAATTAACTTTAAAAAATGCTTTATTCATTGCCTCATGAAAATTATTTCAATTTTTTTCGTTTAACTTTAAAAAAAAAAAAAATCATTTTTTTTTCAATACCTACACGATCCTGTCATGATCAAACTTCATAACCTTAAAAAAATGATCATCTACAAATGGCATATAAATTTTCGAAACATTCATCTCTGTTGTTTTAATCAATAGGTACATCGTACAAAATTTTCAAGAAAAAAAATTCTTTAAGCGCAGAACCGATGCTATCAAGAAGTAAAAATAAAAGAAAACAAAAAAAAAAAAAAAGCAGCTCCAGATATTCATCCGGTTATACGCGTACGCGAATAACAAAGTTGCGCCGGGAACGACGACAACGACGGCGACATAGACGAGACGCGCGCGCGCTCGCGCGTTTACAAAGCGAACAGTGCAACGCTGGCGCCGCCGCCGTAGCCGCTTTACGCACGCGTGCGTACGTGTATATGCAGCCGGCTAAAATTAAAGCGCGGAAGTTAAGCGCGCCATGAGCGGCTTTCGTTGCTACATCGGCGCGACCGGTTGTGTGGTCCGAATGAAGAATTCGCGCGTAAATTGCGCGGTTCGCTTTTTGTTGGCCGTCTTTTTTAGACAATAGCTTGTTTATTTCTACTTTTTTTCTGTTTCTTCTTCTTCCTCTTTTTTGGTTATCAGGGAATACACGAGTAATATACGTGAATTTTTTCGTTTTATCTTTTTTTTTCGTTTCTTATTCGATATATAAGGGTATGTTAACATGTTACAGTAAATTTTAATTTACAAATAATAATGTGAATCATTGCGGCGAATCAGTTTCACATAAACTCGATTAAAAATCCATTATAAGAATCGTTGCATTATCGATAAAAAATATTTTTTTGTTTTTTTTTCTATCGATATCGTCCTTTTTTTTCTATCGAACGAAATGAAAAATCGCTTTTATCAGTGCAATCAAAGTCGCATTAAAACGCACGTCACGTCAGTCGAGCTATTTCATCGTGTAACGCGACTTCATTTTTCTCCCTGTTTCTCACTCTTTCTTTTAAAGCTATAAAAAATTTATGTAGACAAATAAAATTAATTCAAAATCCTCCCTCGCTTTCGATTCACTAGGGACAAATTTTTACAGCGACTCATTGGAATCGTTAAATTTCACGAAGTGCTTTTGGCCTAATTCGTCAAACAATACGAGTATACTCGTCGCATAAACGTGCGAGTACATAGCATCGTATCCGTTCTTTTGTATTATATACCTTACACCTTTTTGTTTTCTCAAACACACCCACGGAAAGTCGGAGATGTCGCCGATCTTCAAAGACCGTTCGGCACGTTTAAGTTTACACGTCGGTGTATGTGTGTGTATACATACGTTTACAGGTATACATACGATGCGTTAGATTTATACAACGCTACGGCAACGGAAAGAGCGAGCGATTTTCATCGGTGCTTATTTATCCCGGTACTCGTCGTAAAGATTGCAGCTGAGGCGAGAGAGAGAGAGAGAGAGAGAGAAAGAATCAGCGCTCGCAGAGACTAGACGCCTTGCCGCGTCGCGTACGATATCGAATGCATGAGTTTACGTTTAAATGTATATGTTTACATGTGCGAGAGCGTGTGTTCACAAGAGATACGACTAGTTGTTTCCGAGCGCGACTTATATAGATGTGAGTTAACGTGCTATTTTAATGCGACGTTTATCTTTGAGCTTTTGTTTGCGAATAGTCTTTGCCTCTCCCTCTTTCGATTGAAATAAAATGTGGCGAACCAAGTGAAAATGTCGATAACTATGGTTGCGGGAAAAATAGCAGGCGGAGAAAATGACGCGGTGGATTTTACGACAAGATTATAATAATTAAAGTAAATTGAAGGCATTGTAATTATTGTAATGAATATATGAAAGAATGTTTGAAAATTGGTCGTTTGAAAAAAATAAGATCATAAGTGGCGATATTTCAAACAATGTTATACGGCGGTTTAAAGACGGCCAATTATGCTAATGAATAGAGTATCATAATTAAGCTGTTAAAATACCGTAGAACGAAAATAATCTCATTAAAACATAATTTATTAATCAGACTAAAGTGCCTGACAAGTTATTATTACTCAATACGTCGGATCGGCTTTTTCACGAGTATTATGCGAAGTTATTTATGAAGTCTTCGTAATTCTGGCAAAGTGCCAAGGGAAACCGTTTTCTTCTTTTTTTTTCATTTTTCCCTTTTTTTTTTTTTTTTTTTTTTTTTTTTTTTTTTTTTTTTTTTTTTTTTTATTAATCATCTCAATTCCACGGTTCAGAACGTCAAACATTTCATATCAAGCAAAACTTCACATCATCAACACGCAAAACTTCAATCCAACTTTCTTTCTCTCTCTTTTACTTTATACATTCCGTTCTGTTTTTTTTTTTTTTGTCGCTGTATATATAAAGTACTAAAACTGCCATCGAAACTCTTGCTCCGGCCTTCTACAAAAAATAAAAATTCAGCAATTTCAGCAATATAAAAAAAAGTAACTCTCTTGCAAAATCCGCTTTGGCGCAGTTTTTTTTTTATTTTTTAAAAAATTGTAGAAAAAAATGTATTTTAAACAACTAGAAAAAAAAAATAAAAAAAAAAATAAATAAATAAATTCTTAATCCGAACGAAATAGCGTAAAGTCTGTCATCCACGCGCAAATAAACTCTCTGCAACCGAGAATACAGTTTGAAAAAGAAATAGAGACAAATTATCAACAGGGGCGCCCTTGAACGTACGAAGACAAATAAAAATCCAAAAAGAAAAAAGATTTGAGGAATGGAAAGTAAAAAGAAAAAGTTCCCTTAAATTTGCGCTGCTCGTAACTTACTCATCGGCTTGTGCGCCTGGCTATGGTTAAGCATCTAGCCTCGTTGCAATGGCATATCGTCGGACATCTGGCACGCATCCCGTGCGTTTCGTTCGCAACATTCTCATTCTCTCTCTCTCTCTCTCTCTCTCTCTCTCTCTCTCTCGAGGATTCTGTCCCGGCCCGTCGTCCTCCCCTTTTCTTGTATGTTTCGAAGATATTTCGAGATAAAGTTCCGCTCTGCGCTTCCTCTCATCTCTTCGTGCATGCCTTGGATGCGTTGCAATGGATGTCGTACGTTACCACGTGTGGGGTGACCCAATTATCGAGAGTTTTAGGATGCAAGCTTACGAGTGCGCATGTGTATATTCTTAGAAAGATTAACAGAATCGCTGATGGAAATATCATCTCCTGTAGCATCTCCTAATGTTAAACGAGAGAATAACGTATTTTTTCTTTTTAATCTACAATTAACAACGATTAATCTTTATAATTTTCCAAAAAAATTTATTCAACCTTTTCTACAAGAATTTATCGCGCTCAGACCAACCGTACATTCATTCCTCAATCTCGATATCGCAGTCACGTTCGTAAATCTTGCCCCATTACTCTTCACCCTTCATAAACCTTCTCTCGCATTCGCGATCACGCGCAAACTCATTCGCGCAAAAAAACACGCACAATCTTACACACACACATTTACCATATCGTGAAACTATCGTTCGTGTAGTATGTATACCGAAAGAAAAAGAAGGAGGGAGAGGGGGAAGAGAGAGAGAGAGAGAGAAGAGAGAGAGAATTGAAAAAGAAAAAAATTGAAGCTAAAAAGGCTTCGGTAACCCACTTAAATCACGAATGCACCGTGAGACGTGTCCTTGTTACTTAGCTTTCTTGTGCAGCGCGCATGAATTAGCTAATTGACTGTGCGAGCTTTTCCATGGGCATCGTGAACGTCGATGTCGCGATCGAGCGCTCGCGCGCGCGCCTAATTACTACAACTACCGCCGTGCGTGGCGGAAAGTATGGAAAGAAGAGAGAGATAGAGAGAACAGAGTAAAATAACTATGGTTCGTTAAAAAATAAAGAATCCAAGGGATAGCGCAAGTATCCAGTATAAAAAAAAAAGTAAATAAAAGAGAAGAAAAAGGAAGAGGACGAAGACTAATGTACGTTAGAGTAGAGCTGGCGTACGGTTGTTATGTGCGCGAGCTGAGGTGAGCGAACCCCGCGAGCGATTGACCCCTTGACTCGATTCACTCCTATATATACACATACGTGTATACATATACTCCCGTACGTACGTACGTTCGTTCGCCTACTCTTCGATGAGTCAGCCTGCGTGAATGGCTGAGTTTAATGGATCGATACTGCGTTTTTCTCTCTTTTTTTCGAATGGAAAAAGAGGTAGTATAGCAACGAGAAAAGGAGAGAAAGAAAAAGGGAGCGGATGTTTTTCGATTTTGTTTTTTTTTTCTTTCTTTTTTTTTTTCTTCTTTTTCGAGATGTGTGCGCGCGATTGAGGATAATACCTTCGAGCTTCTGCTTTATTAAGTTTATTCAATGAAAGGATTGTGATTTATAAATAGAATTAATAGGATGAGAATCTTCTACGCTGTTACGTATATTTTGATAAATTTGCTAATTTGCAAAATTTATTCGATGTATTATAAAAACGATAAAGATACAGAGAAACGAGTTTTGGTGGATAAAAATACGTAGGTGGTCTTAAATGTGAATATATTTGTCGATTTTAGTTTTTAAATGGTCATGAAAATATGGAAAATACTTTTGTTAAAATATTTTGCGGCTGATATATCTGCAGCAGTTAAATTTCAAATTAAATTATTTGAGTTTACGAAATTTTCAAATTTTCATCCACTTTGGAAACAACTTTCATAATATGCGCATAATTTTAATGAAAATTTTGTAATTTATAAACTATGTATCTTATCATCTGTTAATAATACTAATTCATTTAGGAAATGACTACTCACCAAAGTAAATTAATAACATAAGTGCTCAAATTGTTCGTTCAGTGTAATACAATATTCGAATTGTTAGTAAGAGATGTAGCGTTAATGATCGACAAAATATTTTATAACTATTATCGAAAATTTCGAGTATCAGAAAAATATTTACTTACAGAACGGAAAATAAAAACCAAAAAGAAAAACTACACCAAAGCTGCCCACCTTTTAACGCGCGTAAAATATTCGTATATTTAACAGTACATAAAAAAAGCGATTATCCGTATAACCGCTAAAATCCTGTCGGGGAAAAAAATCCTTCAAACGTAATTGCTTGCCAAACAAACTCGAGCGCACAAGGTATCAATTAATTTAATACTCATCGTACGTAAGCACGAATCCGTCAAATATACATGCATGTACACGCGCACGTATATACGCGGGCACGCGCACTCGCTCGCTCTCTTATAACTTTCGATCGGCCACAAAACTCGTCACGGCAATTAATCCGTCTCGACGAGAAGTCGTAAAATAAAAGAGGATCAAATCCCGATATGACACTAAACGATTAAGGATAAAGAAATAAAATGTAAGTCAAAGAAAGGAGAAATAAACGTAAATTAAGTATAAAAAAATCGAAAAAATGACGTGTAAAACAAGGAGCTACGAACGTAAAAGAAAAAATGGGAAACCAAAGAAAGAAAAAAAGGTAATTTTAGCTCGTTAATAAGTGCAAGAGGCACGAGAACACGGGAGAAGATGCAATTACATTGTATATAATGCTCTCTTGTTTTACTCTAGATACTAGAAGAAACAAAAAAAAAAAAAAGAGAAAGAGAGAGAGAGAGAAAGGCAGACAGAGACACAGAGATAGAAAAAGGGAGGATATTAATTTTCTACTTCGTGCAAACGACACGTCTCTATCACTCCTTCCATTCGTCGTATCCTGAAAAATATATAAAAGAGAAAAAGAGAAAGAGAGAGAGAGAGAGAGAGAGAGAGAGAGAGAGAGAGCGAGAGAAAGAAAGGGAAAGAGTTGATGGGGAAAAAGGGGGAAGAGAGAGAAAATAACGAAAGAATCGGGAGAAAAGTGCTCTTGGCGATTCGCTCATGTGAGCTAAATGAAAATTATCGGCTCCGCGAAGCGGCAAGAGATAAAACGTGCGAGAGTTTCGGTTGCGAGTGGGCTTTAACGCGTGGAACATATATATATATATATATATATATATTTATTTTTTTGTTTTGTTATAAAACTTTTTTTCTCTATTTTATTATTTTCTCGCTCTGAGAGGGAAAAGTTTACCACCGATGCTCTGCCATTTTGTGCGTCGCGTCGACGATAGGTATAGCGATTTTTTTTCCGTCCGTTTTGATGGTAGATACATCGAAATATTTTTTTCCGTTGCAATTTATCGCAAAGTTGAAGTTTGCTCGGTGATATGTCGTTGATATGTATTGTGTTTTATTTGTTTTTTTTTGTCTATATTTTTTATTTTTTATTTTTATTTTTCGCTTGTTTGTGAAATTGAAATACTTTTTCGAATGCTTTAAAATCTTTTTACTTTACGATATAATAGTATGATAGCTAAAAAATTGTTACGATGAATCCTTTTAAAAAGTACGTAATTAATACAGAAATGATATTTTCGTTTCGATCCATTTGAAAATTATTAGATATCGAATGTGACATGCATTTTGTAGATAAAAAACTAGTAATCCAATAAATATATGGTAAATATAAAGAAATAAGATCTCGTTTTGATGTTTTAAAATGTATGACTTTGATCATTATACTTTTGATTTAAAAAAAATTGTAAAATTAAATTTATAAAATTTAATATTTTTTGATAGACCAAACGAAATAAGTATAGTTCGATAAAAAAAAAAAAAAAATCGAAAAAGTGGGTCATACTGCTTTTTTACATTAATTTAAAATTATCACCACTAAATGAAAATTAAAATTCAATTTTCTAAATAGATAAAATTAAAAAATGTTTCTTAATCGAAGTGACAATTAATTTTCTAAAATTTGAATAAATTTAAGCTATTTTTTGTAGCACAACGAAAAATTTTTTCAGTAACTGCATATTTCTCAATGGAATAGCGGTGAGAGCAAGAATTCATTTTTTTACCGGATAAACGCCAAAAAATATTTGAATGCCTGGCTACGGTGTGAAAAACCGAGAGAAAGAAAGATAGAGCAAGAGAGAAATAGAAAAAGATGTAAAGCTATGCAATACCGCGTACACAGCGACTCTTAATTCATAACGATTCTTTTCTACCGTTTCACGCTGCGTGTTGCGTCGCATTTTCTCTCCCTCTCAATCCTCCATTCATATATAAAAAAAAAAGAATAAAAAAAAAAAAGAAAACAAGAAAGCGAAAAAAGCAAAGCCGAATATTTTATAAAACTCGCTCTCTTTTTCTCCGCTTTTTCCATCCTCTCGTCATCGGCTCGCTGATTTCTATGCCAAACGTCCAAAAGAAAAAAGATACAGAGATGCATGCACGTGCGCGTGTTGCAAATGAAAAAAAAAAAAAAAAAAAAACAAAAAACAAAAACAAAAAAAAAATAAAAATGAAAAAGAATAGAAATTTTAATCAAATTAGCCCCGCCATTTCGTTTCTTACGAAATAAAAGAGTTGTGCTGCATTATGCTCAACTTATGCTACAATGGGCCATAAAAAAATTATTAATTATCATTTTTAAAGAAAAATAATCATTATTCTTAGTCACCGCATACACCAAAGTTTACCTATTTCAACCGTATTGACTATACTAAAGCATATTGGTATATTTTCGTTGCATCATTGCAACTCTTATAGCATGATACGTGCAGCGTATGTATACATGCGTACGTATGTATTATACCGATCGTCTTATGTTTTAAACTTAGCAGCACAATTCTATTATTCCGTGAAAAACAAAATGGCGGGGCTAACTTTTTTTCGAAATATTAATTTTCGCTGTAAAAATCAATATTTTTGAAATTAATTTTTCTTTATTCACGCCACATAATAGCACAAATAGAGCACATTACACCACAAAATTTTTTTTTTAGAGACAAAATGACAGGACTAACTTGATGGCCGTAGAAAAGAACGAGAAAAAAACTTGTGCTGTGCGAATACTCCACGAGTATGCGTGCACATGAATACGCGTGTATGCACACACGAAGTGTCGAGAAAAAAGGAGGTGTAGTAGTACTAAACGTGGACGCATGCAAACGGACAGAGAATAGAGAACGAGGAGGGCGGAAGTGCGGAAAACGATCGGTGTATTTCTCCATGCTTTCCTTTTTCTCTTTCTCTCTTTCTCTTTCTCTCTCTCCCTCTCTCTCTTTCTCTCTCTCTCTCTCTCTCTCTCTCTCTCTCTCTTTCTTTCTTTCTTTCTGGCAGTTCCTCTCTATCCTTCCTTTCGCGACTAGTCGCTACACGTCTAGTCGGCATCTCTATCTCTCTTTTTTTTGCATCCGGTTTGAATTACTATCATGCCGGCGAGTTAGAGAGAGAGAGAGAGAGAGAGAGAGAGAGAGAGAAGGAGCAAGTCGAGCATTGTCTATTGTGGCAGAGAATTATTTTATTATCGTTCGTTGGTTCGTTCGTTCGCCGGCCCTTTTTTTACGCTGCAATTCTTCCGTTTCTTCTGCCCTTCGATTTTTTACGCGTTTCGAGAGTGCGAACTTTGTTGCCGCGTCGAAACTGCGAAGACGAAATGTTCTTTCACTCGTTTCCTCGTGCGTTTATTTTTGTTTTTTTTCTTTTGGCTCTTTTTGTGATTTTTCGCGTTTGCCTCTTTTTTTATGGGAAAGAGAAGGAGAGCTGGGAGAGAAAGAGAAAGAGAGAGAGAGAGAGAAATTACGCGACGTTTTTGCGGATGCTTCGAATGGTGGCGAGGAATGAAATGTGTGGCGCTGAAATCTGTTCCGTTTTCAGTTTTTGCATCGTTATCGATCCGACAAGAGAATTTATGAACGTTAAGGTTTAACGTTTGAACGTTCGTATATTAATGTACCGGAAATATTTTCAAAATTTATTCGATAAAAATAATTCATAATCCAAACTATCGCTTCGCCGTTATAAATAACATATTCAATTATTTATTTTTTTCATGTCGTACTTGAATATTTAACTATAAAATATCGTAAACGTGTAGCAGTAATATAAAAAAACAAAAAATAAATAAATAAATAAAAGACATAGGTATGAAAAATGATTTGAAAAAGTTTTTACGTACACGCCGCGCGCGAAAAGAATTTAAAGACGTATCCTCTTCAGCTGTTAAAACAAAGCAACTCGCAACACACTTACATCTACGCAGACGTTAAACGTCGATGCGGCACTCGACGGTCCTAATACGGTAGGCGTGTTATGCGTGCATGATCGGTCAAGAATTCACATCGCTAAGCGGATGTGCTAACTTTACTGTACTTGGACTGAGGAGAGCGAGTCTGTGTTTAAAAGCAACTCGCGCATTCCATCGATGCACCTTACCACTACGCCTCTCCTTCTCCCTCTCTCTCTCTCTCTCTCTCTCTCTCTCTCTCTCTCTCTCTCTCTTTTTCTTTCTTTCGCTAACTCTTCTTGTCGTGCCGGACTTTCCAACGTGCGGCTCATTAACATCGTCGATGATCGGTATAGCGGCGCAGCGCCACACTTGCGCCATACCGATTCTTTACTTCTCTCTCTCTCCCTCTTTCTCTCTCTCTCTCTTTCTCTCGAACGTTCGTGGAATTTCACGAGTGTCTCTTGAAATTTTATCGACGCTTGTCTCCTTCAATGACGATGTCACGGGAACTTCTCGAGTTAGTCGATAGTGTAGGTCATTTCGGTAATTCTTCTTTCAGCATTGAATCAGTTTGAATACTTATATAAATGGTCTTGTATTTTTTCTTCTTTCAAATTTTTAAAGATTGTTGAAAGTTTATGAAAATTTGAGCTATTTAGCTTATCGTATATTCGATAACGTATAAAAAAAATACATTACTTTCTCCTTTCAAAGAGAACATTGAATTTACACCTCGTGCAATAAAGACTGTATTATAATTGCAAAATGTCGAGAATATTTTCATCAATTACGTAAATAACATCTTCGAAAACTGGTTCTTAAATACTGTTTACACGTTAAAACAAGTTTTTTACTTTTTTTTTTTTTCTCATTATCTTCGAGAAAATGATCGTAATATATGTGTATCGTTTAAACACACTGTTTCGTGATAATAAATAAAACGTTTAAAAGGTTCACATTTTATTTTTCCGTAAAATTAATAGTTAAAGTCGATGTTGATTTAAAATTAAAGCGCAAAGACTTCTTTAAAAAGCCAAAGCTAGTTATATGCAACGCAAACAACCACATTTATACAGACAGTTATTCTTTATGTTGACATTTGAAAAATAAATGAAGCTACGATCGACAATAATGCCGGCACTAAAATTAATTAGTCGTTAATTAATGCTCGGTTAAAAGATTTAAAAAATTTAAAACGAAAAAAAAGGCAGAAACAATCGACAATACTCACTCAACACTAATGACAACATCAGCGGGTATAAGCATCAACGTAAAGAGATTTTTATAGCGAGAATTAGAGGAATCGATACATCCAGGCAATATAGTGCGACTCTTTCATTTAAATCTTTCTCTTTATGTACTTCTTTTCCTCTCTCTATCTTACTTTTAACCCCCGAAGCGACAGCCTAATTAGGATTTCAGTCACCGATCTTTCTCTCTCTTTATCTGTTTCTCTTTTGCGCTCGCTTACGCACGTTGCGGGTGCCCAAACGATCCTTGTAGACGACAACGAACAACAGAGTCTTTTAAGTCATCAGCCGAGCGCATTCCATGACGACTTAAACGGCCCTCGCTCGCGCTGCTTACTACCACTGTTGCTGCAACTGCTACTCCGGTGACGTACATCCGAACCTCTCTCTCTCTCTCTTTCTTTTTCTACATATATCTACCTCCTTCTCTCCATTTCTCGTTATGCTTTACTTACGCGTGCGACTTGCTGGAGTTGCTTCTTTTGAACTTTAGTCATCTCTCTGATTCTCTCACTCTCTTTCACTCTCTCTCTCTCTCTCTCTCTCTCTCTCTCTTTCTCTCACTTACTCTCTCCGAAGTCGCCCACAAGGAAATCACTTGATTATTAACTGGCATTGAGGAACTTTAATTGTCGACAGACGGAATATATTGTCGCGGTCTATTTTTGTACACTAATGCCGACAGCGTTAGCGACTGATTTATTTTTTAAAATTATAATTACGATAACGTTAAAAATAGGGTTAGAATATTTTATTAGTGTGTAAAAATAACGTTCTTGTTTGCTTTCTTATCTGTTTATTTATTACGAAAATATTTTTAATTTCGTTTCGATATTCGTTTTCTTTTTTTTTATCTCTCCTTCTTTTTTTTTCACGAACACGTCAAAATTTTATAAAATTATATAAAGCAAACATAATCAATCACTTGGGCATATAGCAAAGACATAATCTACGGTTTAAATATTTAATAAAAAAATTATATATAAGTACTCCAATGTTCACAGTAAATATGAAAGTAATTTAAAAACAAAATAATTTCATTTATTTATTTTCAAATATGTGTCAATATTATTTCATATTAATATAACCAATAATTAAACAAGTTTTTTTTTATACCACAATTATAAATAATGATAAAATTAATTGCCTATAATTGATAATTGAATAAAACTTATTGATAAATAAATAATGTTCATTATCATGAAAAGAACACTTTAATATTAATTGTTACTTTATAAATAATGATTAAATTTAAAAATATCCTCGTTGGTACAAAATTAAAAATAATAAAACAATAAAGCAACAATTTTAACAAAAGCCTTAAGCAATTTTACATTCAAATATCTTATCCGCGATATGCATAAAATTTTCTCTCTGTAGAAGCGAGAGAAAGCCACGTTCTTTAAAACCTCGAGAGTTTCGCTCCCCAAGAGTTTCAGTAATACTTCTTTTAAATTAAATCCCTCGCTCGACACCGTGGCATTTAAAACATATACGCGCAAATATACACGTGCGTGGTTTAAATCGCTTGGCTGCTCCCGTGATCGCGCTCTCGGCTCATTTCGCTGCCCTAAAAATAACCTCCAGAACGTTCAACAATCTAACGCGCCCCGTTTGGACAAACGTAATAACACGCGCGCACGCGCGAGCATAATTGAAGAAGGCAAAAAAAAAAAAAAAAAAAAAAAGAAAGAAAGAAAACGACCGACGGCGATCTACGTTTGACTTTTGCGTATAATTAAGCGATGATGCATTGCGCGTGCATATGTACTATCGTATACACGCTTAACTAAACAGCAACAATTCAAAAACAATCGAGTTCCCGGTATAAAATGTTGGTTTAATAATCACCGTTGCTCATAAAGTTATTTACACTTTTTGCGCGACTGACTCATCAGAGTAGCGTTTTTTATTATTCATTTATTAATGATAACGACTTGATTGCCTGTCGATATAAATTTGAGTTATTTTTGAAATATATGCGAGGACGCAAAGTAATTAAAGAAATTTATTGTTTTGCGAAAAATATAAACTTTATCGTATTACCTTTGACGCTTGGAATTATGTTAAATAAATTTATTTGTTTGAAAAATACATCAAAGCAAATCAATTAAAAATTTAATCAAACAAATGATTTAAACGTTAATTTTAAAATTTCCATCACACAGCTTTTCACAACATCATATCGAAATTTTCTATCAAAGTAAACCTACGACGTATAGTAGATTTAACCTCAAAAATCTAAAACTGGAAAGATACTCAATGAACCAATAGTTGTATTAACAAAATCAATAGCTGTCGTGTATGTACGCAAATCGAATAACGTGCGCGCATTAGCGAGCACTAAGTACGAAGAGAGAGAGAGAGAGAGAGAGAGAGAGACTTGACTCACTCCATCGCATCTTTCCGTGTGTATGCACGTGCGCGCGCGTGTCTTAGCACACGAGCAAGAGCCGCACGTTAATGGCTTTCAGCTTCAGCAAATACATTTAGGCGGCGACGGCGGAGGCGAGTTACTCCGGTGGCCGTTAATCGTCGTTATAAAAGCGACGAGGTCTCTCGCTCTCGCCCCGTCGTCGCGCGCGCGGATTCCGCGGTCTCTCTCTCTCTCTCTCTCACTGGATACTTCTCCTCGCTTTCTATCCTGCTATCTCTCGCACAAACTTGTAAATCATGCAAGATTCCGCCTTCTTTAAGTACTTAAGGCACTGTGTATATGCGTGTGCGTTCGTGTGTGGCATTACTCGATAGGTGGTGAAGCTTTTTGCTTTTGACGAGAGATTAATTGGAACGTGAATGGCTTGACGGTCGGGGTGAAATAAAAGATGAAAAAAACGCGAATTAAATTATGGTTGTTTCGAGTTTCAAAACCTTCGAAAGTTTGTTTTTATTTTTCAACGAGAGAATTAAATTATTCTGCGTTTAAATGCTATATAAATTCTTAATTAGTGAACAGATTTTTGTTTTATGAAACGATTATAACAAGAAAAAAAAAATTAAACATTTATTTACGAACTTTATGTAACTATTATCCGTATACTTGCAACCTTTTACGGTTATTAAAATCGCTCGCATAAAAATAAACGTTTATTTTACTCATCGGTAATAATTAAAACAAACAGCGATTTAAAGGGTATTGACGGATTTAAAAACAAAAAAAAAACTCAATTTTTTATCTCTGGATATTTATCTTTATGTTACTTCGAAAATAAGAAAATTCACGCTCGCGCGATACTTATCTCGAATAACCGCGCAAATGTGCTTGTTTTCATACACGCGCATAAATGACCTCCGAACTTTGCAAGTAAACCTAGCAAATTTAAATCAATCCGGTAACTCTTCTTTAAAATTTTCTTCCGTTAAATATTTGGAACGTTAAAATTATAAATTATAGTAACGTTAAAAAAAAAGAGCAAAAGAATCAAATAAAAAAAATATATAGTCCAAAATGCTGCACACGAAGAGCAATCTCTCCTGTAAAACCAATAAATTAAGACTTCGTAATCTTGATATATATGTATATACTCGTCGCGCGATTCATTTCATGCGCGCGTATATACTGCATATAACGTGATAATTTGTACGCAAATCTCTCTCTCTTTCGCTCGCTGCGAAACGCATCATCCAAACGCGTATAACCTCCTTTTCGGCTCTGACACTCGCAAAAAAAAAAAAAAAAATTTAAGATAAAAACAGCGCTAAGGTAAAGAACAACACATATATCTCATCGAGTATAAGTACGGACTTTCTCGCATCATCGCAAGGAAATCGTTTCGTCTCGTTCCATTTCTTTCTCTCTCTTTTTAAAAAAGGGTCAATGACCGCGCTCTCGCTTTATTAAAAGTGGGCAAGTGGAAGAGAAAGATGAAAAAAAAAGGGGGAGACAGAGAGAGGAAAAAAAACAACGAACGACGACCGCCACATGTTTACGAGACAAGGAGAACGAGGAGAAAGAGGAGGAAAAGAAGAAGGAGGAGTATTGCTGCACCGCGGCTTTGAATAATGAGTGACGTAAGAAAGGAAAGCCGCCGGAGAGTCAATGGATATCTGTGGGGAACGCGCACCACACTGAGAGAGTATACTACCATACTACTACAACCGCTCTTCGTCTCTCTCTTTTTCTTTCTCATTGCCTTTCCAAGAGAAACGAGACGATCGCGGCTTCCACAGTTAAGGTAGCTAGGTATGCATATGTATACATATATACGAAATCGGCCGATCTTCGTATCTTTACATACACGCGTGTGTGCGTTTACGCGTACGCGCGCTGCACACGAGCTCCTGCTACTGCCATGTGGTTACGGAACTATCTACGTAAACAAACCGGCCGTTGCTATTCTCATACGTTTGCGTCTGTGTGTTTTTGCACGTGTGCGTATTTATGTGTGCCATTCGCAACGAATTACTCGCTCGCGATATCCTTTTACGTTATTGAGCTGCGGTGTACTCGTATGCGAGTGAAAATTGGTTGACGATGAAAAGAGACATTTTTTTTCTCTCTGTATTTTTGGTTTTCGTTTTCTTTGAAATATTTTTTTTTTCACGAGATTCCAGCAGCAAATATTTGATTTTTTTTGCTATTGGTAATTGAAAGGAACGGTTTATGGAACTATTTATATTTTATGGTTTATCTAAATTTCGTAACTATACTGCGAGTACTAATTAGATATCTGTACAAACGATCGATAATACACGGTTAAGAAATTAATCGAAAATTTTACTGGCGAATATGGTTAAAAAGTTAATCGAGTACAGTATACCATAAAGCGTATAAAAACAAAAACACGACTCGTCGAATTTCTTCATTTCTTGATTTTCATCGGGCGCGCAATACCTTTCAAAGTTATGGTGTTGTGAATGCAAGCTTTCACTTTCGATATATGGTTTTAATACCTTGTCATGTTACATAATGTATTACTTGCGCTATACCATTGTCGTCACATATTGATGGAGAATTTTGTCCAACATGGTACCTAGCGCTAAAATAAATGGTTCGATCAATCACCATCGATGTACATTTTTCTTTACTTTTCGTATCTTCTTGATAACTGATCTTGGAGTGTATTCTTTTGGAAAAAAAAGAGTTATTCTTTTTAAAAATATAGACATTTCGCTTTTACGACTTCATTTACACGAAAATTCGAAGAGTTTTAATATAAAATATCATTTTTTAATACATAACAATGTTATTTCGGTAAAAAATTTAATATTTTATTAATGAATTAAAAACATTATAATCAATATAAGATTCCAAAAATAATTAATGAATTTTTTGCATGTATATTTTTAATATTACCAATATATAAAAAAGGTAAAAAAAAAAATGAAAATTTATACCTACTTATTGTCAATTTTAAAAATAATGCACGGATATATATCATAGCTCAAATAAAAATTACTAATTAATCAACAAGCGCTCGCACGCATCAACAGACCGGCATTGAACTCTCGTCCATCTGTCTGTCTCCGTCTCTTCGACAAATAAATCCGTATTCCCTCCTCTTCGCGAAGTCAACGCGCGACGATGGACATCGTCGTCGAACGACTGCGAACTTCTCTTTTCTTTCTCCGTCTCTCTCTCTCTCTCTCTCTCTCTCTCTCCCTCTCTCTTGCTTAAACGCTTGCGCGTGTGTATATATATAATACAAAAAGAAGACTCGGTTTGTTCAGCAGCAGCACAAAAGCAGCTCTCGACGGCATTACTGATTCCTCCCTCCCACGTATACGCGCGTACGTACGTATATAGGTGTGTGAAGGCAGTAAAGATAAAAAGAAAGAAAGAGAGAGAGAGAGAGAAAGAGACCACGGGGCGTTTCGGCGCCGAGCATACTAATTTACGTAATCGACGCAATCATTTATTACCGAGTCGCCAATAAGTAAAGCAACTACAATCGATGAATCAAAATCGTTCGAGAGCGCCGCCAGAAAGCGAGGGCTGACCCTCGGTTCGGGGGGAAAGAGGGACGCGTACGGGGTCAAATTCCATTTGTCCAACCATACTACCAAATCCCTCTCCTTCCCATCCCTGTGATTTCCAACGAGAGCTGTCGCGACCGGAAAATATATGAGCGGATTATTCCTCTTTTTTTTTTTGTATTTTTTTTTTTTTTTTTTTTTAAGAGAGGGAAGGAGAAGGTGATAGTTTCTGCGAGTTTTCAGGATAATGATTCTGTATTCGTGCGAGTGCACGCATTGTACTTAGTGCAATATATAGATATATGTAGACATGTGAAAATTTGATTAACGGTTCGTATGTTGTACGTGTATGAATGTTTATTCATACTTTCGACAATTGCTCGATTTTATATTTTGATCGGAAAATTTGAACACGATATGTTTTTTATCTTTGATTATTATTGATTAATTTTTTTCATTTTCCCGGTAAAATTTAATCACGAAATTTTATAACATTCGCAGACATTTATAACGAAAACATTTGCGCGTTTTATGCTTTACTGAAAATAACTTTACATTTTCTGGGAATTAAATTTATTTCTGTTAAAAAATAAAAGATTAAAATTTTTTTTTTACAAATCAATGTACATATAATATAATTCATTCACTTAATATTTTAAATAATTAATAATTCACATATTATAACGATAGTCAAATACGTTAATCGAATTTTAATTGTTTATATGCTCAACTACTATCCATACATACAGAGAAAATAATTACAAAATAACTCATTCAACTTCAAATTAGCCAAACTTCAGAATTGGAATTTTCCAACTCTTTGTTCTATGAAGCACAAACGAACTTCAAATATCTCGATTAACGAAAATTCTCAAAATAACATTTTATCTTTAGACCGAAAAGTTTAAAAGTAACGCTGTGTTACGGCCGGGAATAAAATAATTATTCACGTAATACAAAATTTAATTTTCTATGTGTGAGCATCGATTGATACTCACGTAGACGTGTTGCTTCTTTTGGATCCATGATTTCTTGCAATAGTCCGGGCGAGCAGAGCAAATTGACGTGTGGTATTAGTTAATATAATATAAGAAAATAGAATGAAAAAATATGAAAAGTAAATAATAATAGTTGAATAGAGACAAAAAAAAATGAGAATAAAAATTATACTAAAAAAATGTATGGAAGGAAAGAGAAATAAGAAACCACTTACACACAACTAGATTAACGAATAACCGTGAATTTAGCAGATACAAAGCCGTATTACTTCTTTTAAATGGCAGAAGGAATATAACGATAGCAAAGTTAAAGTTAAAAAGATGAATGATTGAACTACTTACACTTAACTAAACTTACAGAAAACCATGTATCTAACAGGGACAAAGCTTTTTCTCAATCTTAAGAAAGGAAGTAGGATGGATATACGAAGGTTACAAATTAAATATAAAAAATTTAAAAGATTGAAAAATAAAGAATTTCAAAATTGAACTTAATAAAAAAAAAATTTGAAAATAGAACTTAGAAAAATATGAAATTTCGAACTTAATAAAGATTGAAAATTGGAAGTTGAAAATAAAATAAAATTGAAAATTTGATATTAAGTCTTTTTATTAAAAAATTTGAAAGATCTCGATCGAGCGCACGAAGGTTACTCGGTACGAGGAGAGCAAATTTTTTGAGCTCGTTGTAACTGCATTTGACGCTCCGATGAATTGGAAGAAAATCGCTCTTTTTATACAAAAATTGGCCCATAAGACCAGCAAGTAAGACGGAGATAAAAATATAAACGCGGTGAGGACAGAAAACGACGAACGAAAACTTTCCCTCCTTCTTTAAATTCTTAAAACTTAAAATTTTACTATCGCGCAACGCAGACGACGAAAAGGTCACACCTTCGTATCATATGTACTATACAATATGTAGAAAAGAGAAACCATAATGTAGGGTAGAAGAAGACGAGTATGTTTGGGACTTTTTCCACTCATGCGTTTTCTCTTCTCTAACTTAAAATGCAAGATAAAATATTCTTAAAAATTATACGCAATTATATTAAAAATAAATAATATCAACATAGAAAAATTACATCATAAAATTATAAAACTATTATAAAATTAATTAAAACGTTACTTAAAGTTAAAACGGAATACTCATAAATGTATACATGATAACTTATTTAAAATTATTATTATTATTAATAATTACTTATTATTAATTTGGAATTTATCAATTTAGAAGAGTATAAGAAAATATATGAATATAAATATGATTAATTTTGAAAAGAATAGCCTAAGAGAATACCCTTAAAATTATATTTAAAACTAAAAGTATATATACAAATTAATAATAAAAATAAACGTCTATATAATTAAAAATGAATAATTAACCTAAACGCAATTTAAAATAATCCTAAAATAAGTTAAAATTAGATAAATGTTAAAATTATATATAAAATAAATTTAACTTTTACTTTATTTAATATTAATATTAAAGATAAATTATTGCTAATTTAAAAATATATTTTTATATTTTAAATGCTTATTTTTAATTATTTTTTAGAAATATTTACGTTTCGAAATATTTAAGTAAATTTAGCATTTTTTATAAAAGGAATTAACTAAAGCTTACTAAATTAAAATACATAAAATATCAAGAAGGTGTTAAATTGTTAAATTTTCATAATTAGGATAATTGATTGGACAAAATTATAATTTTAAAAGAAAAGAGAAGAAAAAATGCATCTATGTATCCTCAGTCCTTCTCTGCGCTCGTTGTTTAAGTTGTCTAGTACATGTGTGCGTATCTATTTTTAGCCTACAAAAAGAGAGTTGGGATAACTCGCCTTCGTAAGACTTTTCCTAAGAAGAAAAATAAAAGAAAAGCGGAAAAATTTTTTAAATTTCACTTAAGATGATTAATGAAATCTCTCGATTCTACCTCTCACCCCCTCTCGCCCCTCTCTACCATCCAAAAATAAAAGAGAGAAAGAAAAAATAAGCGCGAACAAACAAATTTTAACCACCGTCCAAATTCTCATTTCATAATTCCGTGCGAAACATAATCACATTTACGCGTACGCATATGGAAGGCTAGACTAGAGACGCAGCTCACATACGCGCGGCGGCGGCGGTGGCATAACTTTCGCAAAATTTCACGTCTGTCAGAGCGGCGATAATGAAATCATCCTCCTCTCGCGTTCACACACACATGCACACACACGCACACATGCGTCTTTATGTATATATACACAAACGCATACACGTGCTATATCTATATGCATATATATGAATATGAGGCCGACGACGGCGACGCTTCAAATTTAATATAACGCGCGTCGAGTCGCGGGGGCCGCTAATGAAAAGCGACCCGCAGCTTTTCCGGCTGCGACAGCGAATTTGAAAGAGGAAAAAGTCTACCCAGGCGCGTTTGTGTGCTGTACGCGTTACGCGTCTCTACGTCTGTGTGTGCATGGACGCGAGGGAGAGGGAGAGAAGAGGAAGGTGAGAGAAAGAGAAAGAGAAAGAGAAAGAGAGAGAGAGAGAGAGACAGAGAGAGAGATCAACCGATGAAGCGTGGCGGGCTCAAAACGGCCGCAAAATTTGCCTGAACGATCAAACTGTCCGACCGGTTTTTCGCACTCTACCCACGGAAGAAAGAAAGAGAAGGTGAATGAGATAAACGCACACGCATGTATACGTATGCACGATGTGAGCCAATTTGTTGTTGTTCGGTCTTTTGTTTCGGTTGCATTGACGTATGCATATATATGCGTATTGATAATAACTGCATTAACTTCACCATTTTCTTCTTTTTTTATTCTTTTAAGAACAAATTTTGATTTTTCGTCTTAACGATTTTCACAACATTTATATTTCCTTCCATTATAACTCAAAGCGACCTGGTTTTGATTGTCCCGTTATGGATATCGCGATCATAAAATCGATAACGTCGCCGTTCCAGGATTTTAAAATCGAGACGCAATAAAAAAAATGTGAAAGTATTAAAATAAATAAAAAAAAGAAAAAAGACGAAAAACGAATTTTATTATTTACTTTGATACTTTTAAATCAATTATTGTGATAAGAGTATTTTTTCTAGGTATACGAACTATTTGGATGCAAGTGAAATAATAAAGATTATAGAAATATGTATAAAAATTGATCAAACGTCAAAAAAAAATAAAGAAAAAAAAGGCAACTTTTATCTACATGCAGATATTTTTTAATCGACAAGTACAAAGATAGAAATATTAAAACAAACTGCTTTTATGGTAGAATTATACAAACATTTTGCGAAATGACACATCATTTTATCTCAAACTATTCACGAAGTCAGATTAGATTAGACATGAAATATTTTTACGATATGTAAAAAATAGCTCAATTAAATAACAATTAGATAAAATAGAAAGAAAGAAGAAAAAAAAAGGCTAAAATTTCATTTATCGTTATGAATGAAAAATTTTTATCTTTAAACTAAACAAACACGTTTGATATCGAGACCTCGCGATAAATTCGTGCGCGAAATGCGATATTTGTTTTTCATTAACAACCAAAACAAAATGATCTTCAAGAATCATAACTACATCGTAAAAATCAGCTATGTATACACTCGCGATCTCTCATTTACTTATAAGTATCCAAAAATGATCTATATACACGATAACAACGAGCAATAAAACCAAAAAAAGAGAAAAGTGCGCATCTGTTTTTTCGTTGATGCAATGAAAAAAAAAGAAGAAAAAGCACATTCTTCAATTCGGCGTCGTCTCCTCGTGGAATTGCCGAAGGCGCGCGCGCTTCCGAAACAAAAACTGCAGCGTCGAAAAAAGAAGCAACAAAACGTCAGAGGAGAAAGAGATGGAGAAGGAGATGGAACAGGAGAAAAAAGAGAGAAGACTCGTGTGCAAAATAAAAAAAAAGATACATCAGCGTACGACTAGGTACTCTCACTCTCTGTCTCTCTCTCTCTCTTTTACAACACATAACAGTCGAAGGTTAACAATTCGGTGTGCAGCAGTAGTAGCAGAAGACTATATACGCCAAGAGAGAGAGAGAGAGAGAGAGTGCGACGACAATGCGTCTTTTCGCTCAGTACGCGCGCCATTGTAAGGTGGCAGTCCATTGTTTCATACGTCCCATTGCATCTTTGATGAGAGAGAGGGGGGGGGAGGAGAGAGGGTAGGGAGACACATGACTGCAACGACGACGACGTCGCACCAAGAGAAGAGATGTTACGACTGCTGCTTTTCCAGACTGTATGAAGGAGTAAAGAGTGAGCGAGAGTGAAAGAGTGTATGAGAGAGAAGAAGAGAGAGAAAAAGAGAGAAAAGGATGGTTACAACGACCGCAGAATCATAGAAAACAAAAGGCACTCTCTGTCTCCCCGAGTTTTTGTCCCCGTTTCTTCAGGACAACGAAGAAGAAGAAGACGACGACGGAGATGGTAGCGTCGAAGAAGTCGCGGAAGGTAGGAGATTATATCGATGCGCTACGTCGACGTCTTCTTCGTTTGGCCTCCTTTTTTTATTTCTATCTCCTATCATTTTTTTTTCTTCTTTATTACATGAACTTGCGCGCGCGTCCTCTGAGCTTTTATCGTCATCGTCGTTGGAACCAGGTGACTAACATCTGTCGCGAATGTAACCGGCGCTTCGCTTATCTTTTATCTAGGTCTAGGCATACGTTTATACGTACCGCTCGTCGCTTCCTTTTGTTCGACTGCACTGCGCGTCATATCTGCAAGTGTCTTATTCGCGACGCTTGTACGAATAATTTTTTTTTTATTTTTTATAACGTTTAATAGTTTTTTTTTTTCACGTAAGTTTTTATCTTTTTCTTTTTAATTTTTTTGCGCGAGCACAGACACACTAGCCTTACGCTGTGAAATTTCTGTATTGTTGCGTAATTTTTTCGGTTAGACGACTAATGTTAAGCGTTACAGCGTTGTATTATGTAAATTAAGCGCCGAGTGAACTGTGCTGTTTTTGAAGGACCAGTTGGTTATCGGAATCGGTGTAAAAATAAATTACATGACCTTCATTTTTCATTCATCCAATAACTATTCTTTTATGTAAAAAATAAAGTGTTTTTTTCTTTTAGACATTTCACGTAATTTCAACATACGTATTTCAAGTTTATTAAAGAATTAATTAATTATTTATTAGGTGCAATTAAATTAAATGATTCGTGTGAGTTTTAAAACGTTATTAACAGTCATTCCATGAATTTATAGTTATTTTATAATAAAAAACTTCGAATTGCGATATATCTAACAATAAAAATCAATTTCTTATACAAGTTCCATAAAGTTGACGTTAGCCTGCGTCTAACGTATTTTTTTAATAATTATATTATTTCGCCTTTTTCTCGCGGCACGCGCCTACTTGCAAAAATTTCGTGCAAGCGGGCTCTCCCCCCACCACCGCGACACTTTCCACGGGCTAGGCTCAGCAGAGTCGCGCTACAGTCGCGCACCAATCGCGACTCACCACGTCGAGCCCCCACCATCCCGCTCCCGGCATGCATTGCTCTCCGCCGAGCTCGCGGAGGAGCGAACTGAGAGAATGAGTTCGAGTCGAGTCGTCACCGTGAGTAGTCGGAACGAGTTAGCGGTGGACGACCGAACTCGTAATAGTCAACTTCAGTCGTTGCGACTTTTCGCCTCTCGAACGCCACGCGACCTGCCCTCGCCAAGGCGCGACTTCGAGTCGCTCAGGCAGAAGGGGCCTCGACCCAAGACGTCGCTCAGAGCGGACCCGCTCGTGCGCCTGCGTCTAAGTCGAGTGAGCTAACCTTTTATCCCGCTCACAGCGGACCAAGTCCGCTCGAGCAAAAGGAAGGTGACGACCGTCGCCGTAGGTGAGCTCGAGACTGTCTGGCAACCTGAGAGCGAGAAGCCGAACCGAATTCCGCGTACATTCCGCGTCGCGTTCCGCGTCCGCGAAAATCTAAGCAACAGCCGCGACGGAGTAGCTCTACCGTTCGAGTTAAAGTACACGGGAAATTCGTTGAATTATTTCACCCTCCGTCCGTTCTTTTTTTTATCCCCGCCTCCCTTAACGCAGCCGGGTTCCCTCGAGCGTGCACCTCTTGAACGCTTCACTTACTAACTCGGCTTGTGTTAATTGACGCCCGACGTGGGGCCCTTTATTTTTACCGCGACCGCGTAAAGTAAAGGTGAGTTTGGAAGAACTCAACCTACCTACGCCCGAAACGAGGCATGTACAGAACGCCTCCATCCAATAAAAAATCAGATCCGTCAACATCGACTTCTGGCAGTCGAAAAACAGCCAGTGGCGCCCATTTACTAACAAAAACAATCATTACTAGAAGTCAGAGTGTGACTTCTCGCCTACACCAACGCTCTTCGATGAAAACGACAGCAGGCATCGAAAATATCGATATTCAGCCAACGGAGCACAGATTTATCGAAGAACCAGAAAGCAACGAGACTTCGTCAGAAAATTTACAAGTATCGATCATGGCATCTCAAGATCCACGACCAGCGCAAGAGGTACCGATGGTGCAGCAACAGCAGCAGCAACAACCGCGCGCTCCGTTACTTGAGCCGCAGCCGAATATAGATGACTGGCGTCAACTTCTGCGTGCACTAGTGGGAGGAAATCGTGAATTGCCCGAATACGGAGGAAGAGATCATGAAGATCCGAACATTTTTATTCGTGAGTGTGAGGAATCATTTGTGGCGAATAACACGGAGGCACACGCGCGCGTTCGACTTGCCTCCCGTGCCTTAAAAGAAGATGCTGCGCGTTGGTGGGCCGCTTATCGTAATTTAAATATAAGTTGGCCAAAGTTTTGTGAACTTTTACGTAACCGATATGCGTCGCAGAACGTCCTAATGAAATTATCGGCAAAATTATATGGACAACCGCAGACAGATAAAGAACCGGTCGGAATATTCCTCGAACAGCGACACCTACTTGCAAGACGCCTTCTTCCAGAAGCAGCAGAAGAACAAATAATCGCCGTTTTACTTGAAGCTCTTCGTGGATCAATAAAGAAACTTCTGCGCTCATCGAATTTCGTCACGGTTGAAGATTTAATTCTCCGCGCGGTACAGATAGAACAGGATGAGATCGAAGAACGTAACGCAGCAAGACGAAGCACACCAATTGTAGCGCCCGCTACAATACAACACGTAAAACAATATAAGGCACCGCCACCACGCTTCGAGAACACAGGACCTGCGCCAACATCGAATCAACCCTACGTCGAAAGGGTCTTACCACGCTGCCAAATTTGTCCAGGACGTCACTGGAATCGCGATTGTCCGCGCAATCAGCGTCAACAAAGGTCGGAAAACGAGCGCGGGGCAGTAGTCACCGCGGCGGAAACTGCTCCGAGACCAGCCGCAGAATAGCTGCGTCGGCGTACGCACCACTTGGACTAATAGGATTTTTACCTATAGTGATAAATGGACAAGAGACATGTGCACTAGTGGACTCGGCGGCGAGTGACTGTTTTGTGCGTGAAAAATATTTAACTCCGGACATACCACGTCAAAAGATAGAGTGCGAGATATACACAGCGGACAGAAACCATATTATGAAAGTACATAGTGCGTGTGAGTTACCGGTGACAATTGATGGACAAACAGAAACCGTGCGTTTTCTTATTTGTGATAATCTCGGATCCGAAGCGACGTTAGGAAAAACGTGGTTAAAAGCACAAAAAGTCGTGCACGATCACGAGTTAGACTGCCTTTACGTAGGAGTGAATTCGCGTCGCCGTATTTTCCTCGCACGCGATAATAGTGCACCGCCCGAACTTATTACCGCGCCGGAAGGTTTTTTCAACGAAGTGCAACATGGTTTTCCGGACGAATACGTGCAAAAACTTCAATATGTGCTACGTGAGTTCGCGGACGTCTTTTTCTGGAGTGGACCACTGCGTCAAACTCCATATGTGAAACACGATATCGAACTAATCGAGGATAAACCATTCCGTCTCGCGCCGTATCGTTATTCCGCCGATAAAAAGAAGGCAATTCAAGAACAAGTTCGCGAAATGCTTGCTGATGGCTTGATCGAATTTTCGTCGTCCGCGTACAGCTCACCGATCGTCATGGCAAAGAAGAAAGATGGACAATATCGATTTTGTGTAGATTATCGGCGCCTCAACGCTGTAACAAAAGGTACCGCGCAAAACCTGCCTATAATCCAAGAAGTCATCAAGGATATTGGAACAGCCAAGATTTTTACCACGCTTGATCTAAAACATGGTTATTGGCAAATTCCGCTGACTGACCGCGCCAAGCCGTATACAGCGTTTTCCACACCCGACGGCGGACTTTATCAATGGCGCGTAATGTCATTTGGACTCAAGAATGCGCCCGGATGCTTCAACAATTTCATTACTCAGGAAGTTTTATCCGGATTTACTAATGACTTCGTGCGATCGTATCTCGACGATTTCGTTATTTATTCTGCGTCGTGGGAAGAACATTTGAATCATCTATCGCGTGTGTTTGAACGTTTGAGACTTTACGGACTAACGTGCTCTATTAAAAAGTGTTTTTTCGGTAAAGAAAAATTAGACTTTCTCGGTCACGAGATTACAAGTGATGGAAATAAAGCGAAGAGTGAACACGTGCGTGCAATACTCTATGCTCCAATTCCACGAAATCGCAAAGATCTACGTAAATTTTTCGGCGTTTGCGGATGGCTGCGGGAGTATATACCTGAATTTTCAAGGCTGGCACTACCGTTAACGAATCTTCTGTCGACAAGCAGCGCTTGGAAGTGGAATCAAGAAACTCAGAGAGCTTTCGACGACATCAAGCAAGCCTTTAGAAAACCGCTTACACTTTGCCGCCCGGAGGCAAGGAGACCGTTCGTTCTACAAACAGATGCCTGCGCCACGGGGATGGGAGCTGTACTATACCAACTCAGCGACGAAAACGAGCGACGGATCATTACCTACGCCTCAGCAAAATTCACGAAAGTAGAGAAGAGATATCATTCCAACGAACAAGAGTGCCTGGCAGTGATATGGGCATTGCGCAAATTTCGACATTACCTCGAGGATGGTAAATTTACTTTACGTACAGACAATCGTGCGCTTACGTGGTTGGACCGAACGAAGGATGGAAAAGGAAAGTTGCATCGATGGGCAATGTATTTAAGAAGCTTCAACTTCAGCGTCGAACACGTCGCCGGAAAGGATAATCAACTACCTGACGCTCTTTCACGCGAGCCTGGGGCAGAAATTTATGAAGATAGAGCAGAAGAATTAGAAACGCTTTTGCCTCCCGAAAGAACAGCGCCGCCGCGAAGAAGACACTTAGCATCAACCGTCGCTCGAGATTTAAAAAGTAAGATAATAGAAGCTCAGAAAGAAGACGCCATAGATTTAAAAGATATTCAGCGTTTTTTACAACCGAATCAAGAACTACGATCTACGGATGACACCTACTACATCGTCGAGCAAGGAAAGGAGCCGCGCTTATACGTACCATACGCGTGTAGAAACGACGTCATTGTATATTATCACGACGATCCGCTGGCATGTCACCCAGGAGCCGAAGAAACGCTGCGTGCGATACGCGAACAACATTTTTGGCCGCGTATGCGTCAAGATGTACGTTTTGCCGTGAATACTTGTGCCACATGCCTCCTAACAAAAGCAGCTGCGCCAATCGCAAAAGGAAAAGAACGACCGCGTCAACCCTACGCACCATGGGACACCGTCGCCATCGATTTAATGGGCCCTTATCCTCGTACAGCGCGCGGAAAACGTTTTATTCTCGTCGCCACTGATACGATGTCTCGTTGGACGGAAGCCTTCGCTATTTCAAGTGCAGAACTCTCATCAATCACTCCGGTGCTAGAAAACGAGGTGTTCATGCGATGGGGCTATCCGAGAGTCGTTTTAACCGATAACGCGCCACAATTCCGCGGAAGCGCTTGGCAAAAGAACTGTGAAGCGTGGGGCGCGTTAGCCTACGTAACGCCAGCGTATCACCCACAAGCCAACCCTACAGAACGACGCAATCAGGAACTCAAGAAAGGGTTACGACTTAAACTCGCAGGCAAGCGACACAGAGATTGGGATGTGCAGCTGCCATCCATCCTTTTCGCCATGCGACGACGCACCAACAGGAACACTGGACAATCACCAAGTTATATGCTGCTTGGTCGCACATTACCGCGCCCGGGAGAATGGACATTCTCTTACGATGCGCCGACTCAAGCTCGTATCGATAGCGCTAGACAAGTACAAGGACAGCTTCCGTCTACCGCGTCGACTCCATCGAAATCAGCGCTGCAAGTTGGTGAACTTGTACTCGCGAAGAACTTCGCCTTGTCCAACGCCGTCGAGGGATTCAACGCTCGTTTGGCTCCCCGCTGGACTGGCCCATTCGCTATAAAAGAAAGGTGCAGCGACGACGTCTACATCCTGGAACGACCGGGCCAGGAGAACATTCGTCTGCACATAAGTGCTCTGAAAAGAGTGCCGCATCAACAGCATGCTGAGGCCGTGGACGCCGCCCAGCAAGCCGAAAACACGGAGCCGTCGCCCTTGCCGACGCGCTCCTGCTCATCTTCTCCACGCTGCCGAGAGACTCCATCGCCCCTGACGATGCGCGTTCTCTCACAGCAATCAGACCGCGCGGATACGTCGCCCCAGCCGACGCGCGCTCAATCACAGCAACCTGAAAATGCAGAGTCGTCGCCTCAGTCGACGCACTCATCATCGCCACCCCGCCGAGAATCTCCGTCGCCTCAGCCGATGCGCCATTCTCCGCAACAAACCTACGAAAATTCATCGTCCGAGACAAGGAATCAAGATGCATCGTTTCAAGAGAAAACTGCGTTGCAGCCGCAACATGCAAGCAAACGCGCTTCATCACCCGCTTGTAGCCACAAGCAAGAAATCAACAAAACAGTCAATTCGAACGCAGCGTCGTTGGATAACGTACGCTCAACAAGCAATTGCGCGGACTTCGCCGCGATCGCACCGCCACCGCGTAAACGCGGGAGACCGCGAAAGACCGACACTACAAAACGACTCGTGAATGAAAATCATACTGTCACGCCGTGCCCTTATTTTCTACGCTCGCGAAAAACCATAAATAACAACTAAAAATAATAAAAGAAAAAAAAAAGAAAAAAAAAAAAAAAAAAAGAGACATTGTTAATCAAAAAGTGACTAAAAGTAATTAGTATTATTGCGAATAAGTGTAACAAAAATGAAGGAAGAAAAAGAAATGTCAAAACAAAGGAGACCGCGAGGAGGGCGAGATGCGAAGGTTCGCATCACATTAGATATGTGCAAACTTGCACATCGACGCGGCGACAAGGAAATGAAGAAACGTGCACTGGAGACCCTTTGCATGATCTATGAAGTCGATCCAACAACACTTACGCGACAAGGAATCGGGAAACAAGCTACAATAAAAGGCCAAGTCGAACAACAACACGCGGAAATGGATATTTCGCCGCAACGTCTGCAGAGGTTGTCCACGCTGAAATGAAAACAGTGAGTTTAGATAAACGAAAAGACCTAGAGGACGGCGCAACGATTCAAGAAATCGACGAGTTCTTGGAAGAGAACTGAAGACAGTGTAAAGTGACAGTGTTCAGTGTTATTTTAGTTAAAATTGAGAAAAAAAAATTTTCTAATTTATATTATTATATATTATATTATATTATATTATTATAGTGTAGGTTTAAGTTAGTGTTAAATTATAAAAACAAAAAGAGAAAAAAAAAACGATAAAGACGTTCATTGTATAAAGATTCACATACATACACGCACACATACACACGCGCAAACATTCATCCACACTTTGATAAATTTTTGTATCTACATTCTTACACATATACACACTAGCACATCATGTTGTCAATCGCGACGTTGAATATAATTTAATTGTTAACAATAACCTGTAAAAATAAAAAAAAAAAATAATAATAAATCATTCATTTGTGAAAGGTAGAGCACATCGTTGCGGCGGGAAAAATCGTCAAACATCGTGCAAAATCGTCAAACTTCGCGCGCCGAAGAAAAAGTCGTTCATTCAGGGGGGGGATTGACGTTAGCCTGCGTCTAACGTATTTTTTTAATAATTATATTATTTCGCCTTTTTCTCGCGGCACGCGCCTACTTGCAAAAATTTCGTGCAAGCGGGCTCTCCCCCCACCACCGCGACACTTTCCACGGGCTAGGCTCAGCAGAGTCGCGCTACAGTCGCGCACCAATCGCGACTCACCACGTCGAGCCCCCACCATCCCGCTCCCGGCATGCATTGCTCTCCGCCGAGCTCGCGGAGGAGCGAACTGAGAGAATGAGTTCGAGTCGAGTCGTCACCGTGAGTAGTCGGAACGAGTTAGCGGTGGACGACCGAACTCGTAATAGTCAACTTCAGTCGTTGCGACTTTTCGCCTCTCGAACGCCACGCGACCTGCCCTCGCCAAGGCGCGACTTCGAGTCGCTCAGGCAGAAGGGGCCTCGACCCAAGACGTCGCTCAGAGCGGACCCGCTCGTGCGCCTGCGTCTAAGTCGAGTGAGCTAACCTTTTATCCCGCTCACAGCGGACCAAGTCCGCTCGAGCAAAAGGAAGGTGACGACCGTCGCCGTAGGTGAGCTCGAGACTGTCTGGCAACCTGAGAGCGAGAAGCCGAACCGAATTCCGCGTACATTCCGCGTCGCGTTCCGCGTCCGCGAAAATCTAAGCAACAGCCGCGACGGAGTAGCTCTACCGTTCGAGTTAAAGTACACGGGAAATTCGTTGAATTATTTCACCCTCCGTCCGTTCTTTTTTTTATCCCCGCCTCCCTTAACGCAGCCGGGTTCCCTCGAGCGTGCACCTCTTGAACGCTTCACTTACTAACCCGAGCTTGTGTTAAAGTTATAACCAATTGAAATCTTCAAATAAAACTCTAGCAATACGAGTGACATTAAATGAAAAGAAAAATGAAAAGAAAAATGAAAAAGAGAGAAAGCAACAAAGGAGCAAAGCAGCACAACGACGTCGTCGAAGCTCTAGACGGCGTCGACGCGTCGGCGCGTCCACTAAATCCTCTCACACTTTTGTCATGCGTCGTAATGTGCACATCGATAAAGCTGTGCATCGATCTCTCTCTCTCTCTCTCTCTCTCTCTTTTGCCGTGTCTCTGACACTTGACGTGCATTGCGATTATATTAAACTCGTTTTGTTCCACTAAAAAATCGAACCTGCGCGCTAGAAAATTAAATTTTTCTTTTTCACAATGCTTAATGTTCTTTTTAAACTGAAAATAATTTAATTATCAATCTATATTAAAGATTTTACGAAAGCAAACTTGATTTAATTATACAATTTAGACTGCTTTATTAGTAAGATAAAAGTAATTAGCTAATTACAAACGACTTTAAAGATAATAACGGAATTTCCTTTTCTTCCACGATTATAATTTTTGTTAGTGTTATTCGTATTTATTTCGAAATTAGAAACGAATTAGACTCAATTGACATAATCGAGTGTTTAAATACTTCAGATTCTAATGAGTTTACGCATTTGTAATCTAATCAGACTTAAATGTAATAAAATATCGTTAAATGTATATTTGAGAAGCAATACCATAATAATACGTAATAAATGTGTTGTTTTTAAAAATGTTTGCTTGTATAATGTAGACGTGATAATATTAAGCTAATTTATTCTATTATTATAAGAATTCTAATGTTATATTTCAATATTTAAAACCACAAAAATAACACTTGTAAATAAATCGACAAATAACTTTTGAATTTAAAATAAATTTTATTCTCATACGAAATAGCTTAGTACCTGCTTAACTTGAAGATTTTTTCTTTTCAAATAAAATTCACAAAGAGAGTACAAAATTCGCAGAAAATATCTTCGGCTACCTTCGTGCACGTAATACTGTTACTTACGCGGGATTCTCACAAGAAAAAAACAAAGAGAGAAAAAGAGAGAGAGAGAGAGTAACATCTACACGACTACTCGAAAATCTGCGTTTCTCTTTTTTACTCCAACACTCCTAAAAAATTATAAAATATACTATACGCGACGAAGGCACGTACATACGAGAGAGTAAACTCTTCTTTTCTTTCCTTTTCTTCTTTTCGTACTGGCAGTATAAACGCGCGAGCTCACTCGCACGCGTTTATATATGAATGCACGTGCATGGCATGTCTACTTATATACCCATTCGTTTTCGCATGCGTGTGTATACATATATAATACCGCAACGGTAGCACACGCGATGACATTCTTTTGCCCGAGTCAGGTGGCACCTCGCGGACGTTAAAATCGGGACTCTGTGTATATCTATGTGAGTGGATGCACACATTCGCGAAGCTTTTGCATTTCACGACTTTTCGAGTTTCTTTTCTCTCTATATTTTTTGTTACTTTTTTCTATCGGGCTGCTTTTTTTTTTGCTTTAAGGGGAAAAGGAAGCGAAAAATAAAGATTTGAGAGAAAGCTGAGGTGAAGTCGAAAGTTCGAAGTTTCGGCTGCTCGAAATTTTTAGGGGAGAGAAACGCGAAGGTTAGGGTCTCTTTTGAAAAAGTTGGACAATTGAACTTTAGTTTAAGAAAGCAAGGAAGAGAGAGAAATAAAAAGAGAAGCGAAAAGAAATTGATCAAATTTGGAGGATAAGCTAGATAAAATTACAAACTGTTTGATATAATTCACTCAATTCGATTTTTTTTTTCTTATAAAACATTTATTTTGAGAAACAAACTCGATATTTTTGTGATATTTTATACTACAACTTAGAGTATAATTTATTTAGTACTGTTTACTTATAATAGTTTTTAGCGAAAAATATTTAAAATTTATTTTATTAGTTAATTTCGAGAGCTGTTAGAAAAATATACTTAATAAATTGCTCATTAAGATTTAAAAATTTGCGAGTTTATTAAGTAAAAGTTACATTTCAAATTATCGAATTCTATTAAAAAAAAAAAAAAAAAAAAAGTTAAATCACGAAAAAAGAACAAAAAAAATCGTCAACGTTTTCCAACATATATTTTAAAATATTTCTTCATAAATCACGGGAACTCACACAAAATAAAACGAGGAAAAAAAATCAAATAACGTTGAAACAGAAAAAAGTTGAGTAAGTTTTCACTTTGTATTTATTTTGGTCGTATACTAATCTCTAAAAGACAACCTATCTTCATAATTAGTTTCTTCCTTTTATGCGCACGTCCAACAAATAAACTTCGCTCGACGAGAAAAAAAAAGAATAAGGCGGAAGACTTTAACGGTCTCTTTTTTTCGTCTCTCGTCGCATGGCCATATAGCGTCTGATGAGAAAATACATCATCATATTCACATGCACACATACACAACGCTTATGCATATGCGGAGGATGTCAGTATCGCCGAATCGTGAGTCATATCAACGCGCGACAAGCACACGGACGTTTTTTTTCTCCTTCTCCCTATTCTCTTCTTCTACGACGTATACGAGATAAAAATTTAAAAAAAAAAATCAAAGAAAAAAAAGGTACGGTGACACGGCGCAACGATGATGACCGTCATTGTCGTTTTTGTTGTTCGGATTTTTTAGTTTCACGATTATTTTGCGCCAAGCACCAAATGCACTTGATAGTAAAGAGAGAAAAAAAATTTTTTTTCGAGATTAAAAAAAATCATCATTGGGAAAATCGGCACTCGTCAACCGTTATTAAAAGTATTAACTAACGCTGAATAAAGTACGCATACTTTTATATTACTATATTTTATTTCACCTTAAGGCATATATATATATACGTTTATTTTTTTTTTTTTCGTTCCATTCGACGTTGAATTCGACGGCAGTAACGTACACACGAAAGCGTGAAATTTAACGAAATTTACGAATTTTCGTGTGAACTGAATGGTCGTATCGTTTTCGATACAATTACTCAAAAACTTGTAGCGAATAAAACGAAAATGTTATCTCTGCAGGAGCTCGCATCACGTTAATAATACCTGCATTCCATACGTGCGCGCGCGTGTGTGTATGTGTGTACTTATATCTACAAAACGATGTTTGTACGTGTGTTAACAGCTCACATGAGCTTTATGCAATTGGATATTTTGTACGAGAAAATTATGACCTTCCATTTCTGCGCTACTATACGCAAAACCCTCTTCACGTAATTTATTTTCGATTTTATAATAATACAAATATCATTATTAATATTCATTAGTACTCTTATATATTGTAAAATCCATTCATCTACAACGTCAAAATGCTACGTTTATTGCACCGTTAGAACATATATATTTATATATTTATTCGTTTTTATTTATTTTTATATTTTTATTTTTATTAAAACGTGAATTCACATCCAATTGAACTTGAAATATTATTAAATTTGAATTGCTGGTAGAAAACATTGATTTTCTGTATATTAAATTTTGTAAGTTGATTATTGATTTTCAAAAAATTATATATTGCTAATAAAAATAGAAATAATTTATTTTTAACTATTGCATGTATAAAAGAAACCCAATTTTTAATCTTAATTTGATAAAAATAGTTGCATGTAACATTAAAGGAGATAATCTAGTGTGAACTATAAGAATATAAAAATTAGTTATATATTTTATTTTATAAGAAAGTAAAAAAAAAAATATTAATATAAAGTGATATTTGAATTTTAATAGGAGCAAAATTTAAAAAAAAATCCTAAGTTTTACTTAAAATTTTTTTAAATAAATCTAAATTTTTATATACGTTCTAAAATAAAAAACGAATGCCATGTCTCGAATGCAAGATACACAACGGGATACATAATTTATGACACTTGTTTACGTTTATCCTTCGCATTACAAACTACGAATCTCAACCTAGAAGTTTTTTTGAAAACCATATACTTATTGTGATTGTGATATTAAATCCCCTCACATAACTCACACACAAAGTAAAAAGTTTTTTTTCTAACTAACTTTTCTCATGTCTCTCCATTTGTATACATATGCAACGCGATAATTTAAGAATTAAGAAACGATTAATCTAATGTGCATTTATGAAGAAAAAGAAAATTTTGATTTACTCATATTAGAAATTTAAAAATATTTACGTAATTCGGTTTCTAAACTTTTGAGATTAATTAATATTCATAAGTACATCGATATCACATAGATTGACCGAAAAAAGGCGCCATTTTTAATTCGCAACTAAAAAAAACTTATTACGAACAAGTCAACTGGTTTATAAAGAAACATCGCAATTTACACTCATTATAATGACTAATAGATTAGTAGTTCATTTGTAGCAGAAGAAAAAAATTGAAATAATTTTGAATTTAAACGGGACGTCAAATTCACGGAAGACATTTTAGAAATATTCTTATTCAACGGTCAAATTGAATAACTGAAAATATATAATGCTTTTTTTATGGAGACAGAATGACCTTTCACGCTCCGAAAGCTTTCATTTAATCATAAGCTTAATTACTAATTAAGATAAAATAAGAAAGAAAAATTATTTCATACCTGTTGCCAATGATCCTCGAGCGACGGCTGGGCTGAGAAGTATCCCGTGTCGTGAATGTCCTGTAACTCCCGGAATATATTTCCACTCGGCAGGATATCCATGATTGCAGCGGCGTTTCTTGCTTTTTTTATCGTATAAGCACCACGGCACTATTCAATTTTTATATATATGTATATATATATATATATATATAAATTTGATTTGAATTTTATATACTACTCTTTTTTTCCTTAAATTAGCCGAACTTACAGACTTGGTACACAAAATTAAAATTAATATTACAACGAACAACCAAAAACGAACCAACAAATTTTAAATATACATATCGCGCATATATGTATATATTGCACGATTATCGTCGCGAAACAATGTAAACTAAATATACATTTATATATAATTATGTATACTTATATATATATATATACATATAAATATATATGCATATATATATCTCAAACTCCGTAACTATTTTTGCACTGTCACTGTACGTATTATTTATTCACGAGCACACATACACGCACACATACACACATATATATACATATGTGCATACGCGTGTATCTCTTTTATATATTTCACACTCTTTTCTCGCAGCTTTCACTTTTGCCGGTTTTTACATATACGTATAATCTCGCGTGCATGTGTATATGTATTCGCGCACTTAAATCGTCGTGTCGGCGTAGCGCATCGCGTGATAATAATGCACGTGTGTTGTGCGTCTTTTCTCTCTCCTCGTATTTTAATTATTTTTGTGTTATTTTTGTCGTATATACACGCACATACACCGGAATCTCCAGGATTATTTTTTTTTTTTCTTTATCTATCACTATCCGTATCAAACATCACACTCGCGTCTACTTTATTACTCCTTTTTCTATCCTTATATGTATGTAGGGATATTTTTTTAATAATTTATATATACACACAAGTAACGAAGAAATTTTTCATTAAACACACGCGGCACAATTAAACGAAACGGTAAAACAAGAACTCTTACACGCACTCCTTTTTTCTCTTTCTCCAACGTGTTGTACATATATCTATATATATAACTTTATATACAATCGATCGTCGAAATCTACGACACCTTTTTTGTACGCACTTAATGTGCGTATTTATTTATACATATATATATATATATTTTTTTTTTTTTTATCTATATATAACTATGTATATATATTACAAAACAACGGAGCAATATATTAGACTTGAGAGATAGCTAAAGAGAGAGAGAGAGAGAGAGAAGAGTAAAAGCGCCGGAGAACGTTGAATGTGCAGGTATCACGTCACTCGCGATCAGCCTCGACGAACGAGCTTAGTGGCATTTGCTGTTGCTCCAAGTGTTTCAATTGATGCTGCTGTTGTTGTTGCTCCAAATGATGCTGCAAGACGCTGCTGCTGCTCATCGTAGCGGCGAGGAGGCGATGGCTGCACCAGCCGGCGGCGTCGTCGTCGCGCGTATCATTCATATTATTCCGTACGTATCGCGCGTGCACTCATATGCGCTCTACTGCATGTGTATATATATATATATATATACATATATATATATGTAAACGTGTCGATGTAGATATCTGTGATTGAGTATGTATCGAAAGCTTTTAAGTCAGCACGTTGTCGAAGAGCGACGAGATTGGCTACACAACACGCAACAACACACCGGCCGGTCTTTTTCTGGCTGACTCCTTTTCTCTTTCTTGTATGGACACACACCAGTAGTGCAACGAGAGAGATCGACGGACACACTTGCGCGTGGCTCGCGATTCTTCGATCTCCCCTCTCTCCTCTTCCACCTACCACTTCTCCGATATACGGTAGTTAACTATCTCTCGCTCGCGGTCGTGTGGAGAAGAAAATCGAGAGCAAGAGCAAGAGAGAGAGAGAGGGAGAGAAAGCTGCTAGTCGCGATTGCCCTGTGTAGGCAAGAGCAGCGGCGGCACACGTAAAAAGGATGACACAGACGACACGGACGGGAAACACGGAATTGCCGTGCGCGAGCGCCCAACAGTGACTGGCTCGCGCAAGGCCGTCGTGGCGCCTCCGCCGCGCTCCTCGAGCCGCCGACACCGCTACGTCGCCGGCTAACACGAAGCCGGCCGAATACGACCGATTCGTTACGGCACGGCGGGGTAGGGGAATACGTAGTGTAAGAGAGTAAGAGAGAAACGGAGCGAAGAACTAACGCGAGTAAACGCCGTTTTGTAACAAGATGGCAGCACCGATCAGCTTGAGCGCGAACCGCGAGGCTTCGATTATTTTTCTTATGTCGTAAATTCCAAGAAGTGGAGTTTTGGAAAGTTGGCAGTTTTGTGGCTACCTGACATTTTCGAATCATATTTTGTATTTATTTCGTGTGATCAAAAAATACATTTTACAATATTATCTAATTGAAATGATTAAGTAAGTATATTTTATTATAAAATATAAAAATAATAATGTCTAGAAGTAGAATTTTATTGATTTTTCCAAAGAAATTTATTATTAATATTTACATTTTGCACAACTATAATCTTTGAAAGACACGTTTGACCTTAGTCAATTTTGCGAATAAAATTTTCTAGAATTTTATAAGAAAGCAGTCTTTATAACTTTACACACACTTTACAAATCTCTAGTCGCATTTCAAAAACCGTTACATATTTTCAAACGAATAGTATAAAATAACTATCGTTTTTATTCTATTTGTTAGTTCAGGTATATTTTATTGATTTTCATAAGATTTTTTTTAACAAAATACGATAGAATAATCTGAAAAAATTATTAAATATCACATTATTTTACATACATTTTTACGAATACAAAACTTTAAGATTAACGTTCTTTTATACAGAAATCAAAATAGCGGCCTTAACGAAAAATAAAATTGAGTTCTACATTCTAAGATAATACACTAATTTTTAAGCATACACTTTTAAAAAATATTTCCATTTTTGTAAAAATAATTATATTTATAATCTTTGTATTTTATTTATGTTAAAGTATTAATTTTTTTCGTATTAGACTTATATAAGTATATCATTACCGTTTCGTAAATAAAAACTTGATGAATTATATTATACAATTAAATTAAAATGTTTATACGATCAAATTGAGTTGAAAGCTTTATTCTATTAGAGAAAATCAATTTTTTAATTTATATTAATTATAAGTAGTTTATTAGATTAGATTCTAGATTGACAAAATAAATAATAATACATATTTTTGTAAATTATATCTTTTTCTAACGGTAAAAATTACAAATAAATATTTTTGTTTATTTATACATATTTTATAAAATAGCTTTATAATTTTGATTAAATTTTTTGAAAAGCTTTTCTATAATTTTCTAATCTTGTAGGTTATCGTGTGTGCTTACGACAGAACTTCTCTTTCTGGAAGTGTTTGTATACTGTACGGCGTTCTTCGAAAGAAAGGTAAGCCAAGAATTCTTACAATTTTGGAAAAATTTAAGATATTATTTAGTGCCCTTTGTTCAATATTTTTATGAAATTTTTTTCAATCTTATCGTATTAAAGAATTAATTATTGATTTTTCTATTAATGAATTAATATTTTGAAGAATCAAATCATTTATAAAAATATTTAAAAATTTATAATTTTTTAAATTTTAAATATCTCGTTAGTAAAATTTTTTAACTTTTAATAATATTGTGAGTAAAATAATACTAATATTTAGATTTTTTTGTTCAATTAAAATATAGTATTTATATCACTTTAAATTATGATAATTTATGATATAAATTAAAAAATTGAAATATTATCAAAATCGTATATGCAAAATACACAAAGTAATGTTTATTAACAATACTTATCAAAACTTTTTACCCTTTAATTAAATTCCGCTTTTTATGTAATTTTTATTCTATGTTTAAAATTTGAATTAATCAATGTCAATCGATTAATTTACGTAAGGCAAAAATCGAAAACATTATTTCATATAAAGATCGACGCATTAGTTAAAAATAATTGATACGAACGTCATCATCTCATAAAACAAAAATAGAAAAAAAATATTTCCTCATTCACTCAAACGAAAATACATGATTCGGTAGAGATTATTTTCCGTGTACAATCATACGACGCTCGTGTGTGTATGTGTGTGTGTGTGTATACATATTGATGAAAAAAATCCGGAAGGAAGCAGTGAGCGCGCATGTGAGATTACAATAACTACGCGAGTTTCTTACTATACGCGGCAGCTTGCATACCAATGACTCATAATCGTTGGATTTCATATTGACGCGCGCTCTAAACGACGACGACGTCGTGGTTTGACTGCAAGCGCGTGTTCTTTGCCATTTTGTTTAAATATGTATACGTATAAATTGAATGATTCAGAAATGGAATGAAAATAACAGAATCCTTACGGTGTAAGAACGTGGATGACCAATTTTTTAGCGTCATCCATCGTATAAAAACGTGATAATAATAAAATTCGGTTTTATTTTTAATAAATATTTTTATTAAATTAATAGTATAGTATATAAATTGCATATACAACATTTTCTTAATATTGCAAAGATTTTTATTTATGAATGTACATATTTACAAAATTTTATACATATTTTTATTCAAGGTAAGTGAATACTTCATTAAATTTTTAATTCGATATTAAGATAAATTTTCTTTAAATATATTATTTTTAAATAATGAATTGTGTAATAATTCTAATTATATAATTATGCAATAATTTTATATTGCTATTTGATTTTTATTATTACAATAATACTAAAAAGTTATTGTTTAAATTTGAAATTTTGAAACTGTGACAGTACTTAAACCTACAAAAAATTTTTTTTAATTTCTTTTTATTATTCCATTTTCTATAATAATATTTAGGAAGTAATATTCTTTTAATTACTTTTTTAAATCCAATATCATATTATGGAAAATTTTACGTTCAATATAATCGCTCTGCACTCGTAGTTAAACATGCCTTAACAATTCAAACATTCTTTTATCATATACACACCTTCTTGATAATAGGCGGTAGATGAAAAAAAAAGAGAAAAAAAAAAGATATTCGCTTCGTAATATCATATAACAAAGGGTTAGCAATTAAAAAATATCGGTCGAGCCGTTGGCGTTTTATAACAGCATAAAAACGGTTATACAAAATTTAAGCGATCAAAAACGAGAAAAGCGCATTTTTCGTCACTTGGCACCGCTTCGATAATTGACCCTCGATTTCTTGCTTGGAAAATTTACGGGAATAGACCATAGACTCGAGAGCGAATTGTCCTAACGACCTCGTAAATATCGCTCGTCTCTCTTTCTATATTGACACACATACATATGTATATTATTCCTTTAGTACGTGCCGGACGCTGGCGAATATAATGATTATTATTAATTTTTTGTGAGAAAATGAAAGATAGAGAGAGGAAGAGCCAGAGCTTTTCGTGCAAAACATTAACTTGAGAAAATATTTTGGAGGAATTTTTAGAATTTATGAACTAAGAGCATTGGGGTCAAAGTAAAAATTAATTTTCAAAAAATTTGTTAGGATATAATTCAATAATGATAACGTATCACACAATGTAAATTTTAATGAATAATATTTCTATTTTGCTTATTTTATAAAAAAAAAAAAAAAAAAAAACAAAACAAAACAAATTTTAAAAAATATATGATAGGTAAATGAATTTACATTGTTTATTCTTGTTTAATTATTTTTTTTTTTTTATAGTATTAAAATTGATTTTGTAATTCTAAAATTATCTTACGTTCACGAAAACATATGGACGACATTAAAAAAATTGCACGCTTTTTAAACTTTTTATTTATGATAAGGTTTATCGCATACAAACAGATAAGGGAAATGAAAAATTCTCCATTGAAATGCTTCAAGCTTATTTGAAATTCAAGGTGTTCGTTAATAATTAGCAGTTATCGTTATTTAATTACATAATCTCGGCATTTTTAATAAATGAATTAAGTGCATGTAAATATTTTCAAAGGCAATCAGTAACCTAATTTTTTTTATTATTGATATTTTTAAATACAGATTTTAAATAACTTTATCAAATTATGTAACTTTCATGTAACAATGAATATTATAAATTCACTATATCTAATCTCATCAAAACATCTACACGCATAAACACATACACACGTATACACGCACGGAATTTCACATTTGCCCCCGATTAAATCCTTCATACCGGCAATTCAACGACACACTTATTAGGTTAAAAAAAAAAAAGAAAAAGGAAAAAATTCACACACGCATCTTATATAATTACGCTCTCTTACCGTGCAGCGAGTAATCATCGTGAGTCACACATTGTACAACGTCGTTTCGGTTATATATATATATGTAGTATACAACCGAACTTGCGCTTGCACACGTACGCGCGTGTACCTAAATTCGAACATTAGGGGATCTTTAAAACTGCCGTTGTGTTGTGTCATTCATTGAGAGACATACACATACGTAATGCGTGTTCGTAATCTAAGCGACGATCATCGTGTGGTTCAAGTTATATAGCTGATTAAATTTTTTTTTTTTTGGTTTTACCCTTTTGTCTTTTTCTCTCCCTCTTCCTCTCTTTTTCTCTTTCTGCCTCTTTTTATCTCTATTAGGTCTATTACATTTTTTATTTTTTATTTATTTTTTATTTTTTTTCGCAACGCTCGTCACCGATGCACTGAGTCATTGTATGAGTCTACACACGTATGACCGCCTTTTAAAGTCGCGTCTTCGAGCTCTTCTCCGCGGTAAATAGTCATTTGTCTTATTTAACGCCGTCGTCGACCGCATTCTCGCTTTCTCGCGCGCGTTTGTCGATTGCTTCAGGGATTAGAAGGTAACTTAAATGGAAAAAGAAAAAAAATAATTAATATGGCTGACTATATCTCTTGTTCTTTTTTTATTTTTGAGGTGAAAAAGTTATGTACTCGTTAAACGATGCCGTTTGTGAGTATTGGATTATAGTATAGTTTTAGATTTTAAATTTGTAGTATGATTATGAATTAGACAAATCTGAATTAAGATAAGAAATTGAGATTTTGCTATTTCTCCAATTCGTCATCTGTAGCGACCTAAAAATTCAGCAATAATGGGAATGTTTTTTAACAACAAATCATTTTTCAAACAACCTCGCAATTAAAAACCTCATGTTTAAAACCATTAAAGAAAGAAAAATAAGAGCAAGCAAGAAATCCAGGCCAACGAACGTATAAAAGCGCAACGAAAGTCCGCGTGCTTATACACGCATAACGAAACATCAAGTTGGGAAAAACTCGCGTTGGTTTTGTCGCATAGGCTGGCATTAAAAAAAGGAAAAAATAGAAAAAAAAAAAAAAGAAAAGAAAAAAGAACGAAGAAGAAAACGCGAACGACATAATCTAGCGTATTCGCGCGTTGCATAATGACAACGACGACGAGAGCTCGACGGCATGCGAAGAACTGTAAGGATATATGGTATGTGCGTTATATCCTCGCGCGTTCTCGCGCGCATCCTTGAGTCGCTTATGCGCGGAATTTATGTGCCGAGGTCGTTCGGCTATACTACGATCCCTAATTTATCTCCCGCAAGAGACAAAGCTCAAAACGATCACTGAATAGATGTACATATATATAGGATAGATGCGCGTATGTGCATTTTTTTTCTCGCTTTGTGATCGTTCGCTGTTAAGCGCTCGAGGATACAGTTTGTTTCTTTATTTTTCCATTCTTTTTTTTTTTTTCATTTTCTTTGTGCGCAAGACTATTGCGCTTTTACACCGGCATTTGAAAAGCAAATTTTTTTCGCAGCAGCAACGGCACAAACGTTTTAGATGCATGACTATAGGATCTTGGCTTGCGTGAATCATTGCATCCTTTATTTTTACGGAATGAGTGTACCAATTATTAATGCAAAATTAAGATTGATTATGTTGTTATTGCCATTTGTTTTAAAATGATTCATTTTATCCTGCAAAATATTTTTAGAATAAGGTTTCGATAAGATCAAATTAGTAAATGATAGTTCAAAATTACTAGCGTTAGGTATAAAATTATTTCTAGCTCTACACCAAACTTTATTAATTTTAGTACATTTTTTATCGCTTCGCAATACAAGTGTGACATGTTTTAATTTGCACTTAATTGTTTTTTCGTGCTATTAATTTTAATTCACATTTGTGTATCAAGATTTTATCAAAATTATAAGCTATTATTACATTAGTATTCATTACTCGTTATTACTCGTTATAAGCATGGATACAATGCAAAACAGAATATATCACGAGTAGCGAGAACACGAATCATCCGATTATTCATTTCCCTAAGAAAACTATAATGTATATAATATATACTTTCCTCGCCACGTCAATTACCGAACAGTTAAATGTGGATAAGATTCTAACGTTTCATGAAATCACTCCAACCAGAAGTCCCGTATATACATATTCTCTCACGCAGGAAGTCATGCATACACACTATTAAACAAAAACATCTCTACTCCAACATCATGTGTGTATATATATATATATATATATATATATATATATATATATATATATATATATATATATATATATGCATGTATGTATGTATCTGCGCGTATGTTCGTACACCCACAGCCGCACGTACTCGTCTACACAGGCATTAATAAATACATAAACTCACACATCTCTGGGAGCTTTTCACGCGTCATTACATTACGAATCCTCTTATGCGTCTACGCGTACGTACGCTACACGCAGAACAGAAAGAAAACAGAGAGAGAGAGAGAGCGTGTGTGTGTGTGTGGGTAAGAGAGAAGAAGAGTTTCATATACACCCGCCCACACGGTAACCACCCTCATACGTTGCATAGGACGAAAGAGCGACGTCACGAGCCGACAAAGCGACAATTTAAGAAGAGGACCCTCACGACAGCCCGGTATATGTACATGTATAACTCACCGAGGGGCTAAAGAAGTCGGGGTGAGGGGGGACTCGCGTGTACGCTGCACCGACCAAAGCATGTATGAGGTGTGGCAGAAAAGTAATAGGACTAGTAACAACGCTGCGCTGTTGCCAGATCGCTTGCACGTGTATCAGTACCTTCCCATGGCTCAGTGCGAGTTTCAACTCCTTCCGTTAACTACGTGATTTTCGTGATTGCTATTAGTAAAGTTGTGTTTTGGTTGTGCGTCACGCAAAATGGAACACTCATGACAACGCCCCATGTCACACTGCCCTCTCCGTCACAGAACTTTTGACCTCAAAAGGCATTCCCGTGGTTCCCCAGCCCCCCTATTCACCTGACCTCAGTCCTTGTGACTTTTTCCTTTTTCCTAAACTGAAAAATGTCCTCAAAGGACGTCATTTCGGGACTTTAGAAAACATCCAAAAGAGTGTAACGGACATGCTGAAGACCATACCGATTGAAGACTTCCAGCGCTGCTACCAAAAGTGGGAACAAGGTCTCCATCGGTGTGTAGCTACCAAAGGGAACTACTTTAAAGGGTATAGCATTGATGTTTGAAAAAAATAAAAACTTTGGTAAATAAAAAATCAGTCTCATTATTTTTCTGCCACACCTCGTATGTATACACACCGTGCGTGATGTCATACAGAGAGATGGAGCATCTGCCTCGCTTTCTCACGCATGGAATTTGGAAAATTTTCCGCAGACTTTTCCCCATTGGATTTTCCATCGCGTCTGTGTGCTGCGTGATGGATGTAGCAATTTTAATGATTGAATTTTTGTTTTTGACTGAATGGAAACGTCGTTTCACGTTATTAGAATGCAAAATTGAAGTCGTGTGAAAGAGCCAAAAAAAAAAATTCGATTCAAATTAAGAAAATGATAAAGCATTGTAAAATTTTGGTTAAAATTGCAAAGTAAAGTCGGAAAAATTAAAAAAAAAAAGTTACGCCACTCGTAAAATTTCACGATAATATTCGATAATTTATATACTACTTAAATATTCTTTAAAGAAAATTGCCATCTCATGGTAAATTTAAGATTAAAAAATTACACGTTTATTATATTCAAAATTTAAGTTTCTAAAATTTTATCGCGGTATATTATCTGGAGCACGGCGCGTATATACTTTGCCTTATTTTTAAAGATATTATTATGGAAAAGGCATATTGTATGGCCAAGGTAAAAATGTTTACGTGCAAAGTGGTACGTGTGTACGTGTGCGACTATGTATACGGGAACAATATGTAGGTAAAGAGACTGAACCTGTTATGCAAATATTTTACGAAGATATTCATCTAATTGTAAGTGCATGTCGGTGTGGTTTTAAAACCGTAATATGTAACGTGTACGTAAAATCATTGTCCTAGAGTTACAAGTAGGTTATTTTGATTGATTTATGCTCTTTTTTATAATAAAAATATTTCCCTTACTTATTGTATATTCGTTATTTTAACATTTTTAGCTAGTTAATAATGTTCAAATTATTTTTTAGTTTAATTTGTATTTTCAAAGAATTACACACATTATATTTTATTTAATTTTATTAGCATAATTTTTAATTTTTGAATAAAAACGTTTTTTGTCTTCATTATTTTTCGGCGAAATATTATAATCTTTTAAATAAATTTTAAACGCGAATTTACGATTAATCTAAAATTAAATTTAATAAAAATATAATTTTTCCAGTACTAAATAACAACATCAACTATTTTTTGTATATGCATAATTTTAATATTATAATTACGGAAACAATAAAGTTGTTTTCAATTAGAAGAGGGGAGAAAAAATCACTAAATGTGATAAGGAGTCATTATATAGTACCGCAGAGAAAGAAAAAGAAAAAGAGAAAGAGAAAGAGAAAGAGAGAAGTAATGAAGGTTTGAGAAAATGAAAAAGAAATAATAAAGGCGAGAACGAATTAATTCCTTGGGTAAAAGAAAGAGTCTAAATGAAAGGAAATTGGCTCCTATCTTAGGTCATTTTCTTAATTGTAATATCTAACTCTATCTTCGAAGTTAATTTTACGGAAGAATGGTTTAAAATTCCTAATCTTCTTCGCATTTTATCTTTTTTTTTTTTTTTTTTTTTTTTTTTAAATTTTAATATTATCTAATATTTAAGTTGCTCGTTAATAAAACAAGTCTTATTAGCTTTGATGGCTCGTCAGTTTAAAACATTTTAAAACTTATGACATCGTGAGTCACTCGCGTAAATCTTTATGAAGCACTTGTGAGAATTACGTGAATAATATATTTTTTTTTAAGAGAAACTCTAAGCGTTTTTAAAAGCGACTATTTAAAAAAATTGGTTAATGAAATCATTAAGTTTGATTTTTAAAAAGAAAACAATGTATTGAATATCACAACGGTATTTCGCGCTTGCAACAAACGACATTCAAATTTCATATTTAATCGAAACCATCAATACTCGCACCTCGCTCAAAGAAAAAAAAAAATAACTTCTCCGATATTCAAATTCTTACTCACTTGTAATCAATTATAATTTCCAATCTTGAAAATATCGCTCGTGTCGCGCTCTAATTATGATGAATTCCTGGGTATCTCCCCATTTCATCATTTTTTCTTCTTCTTCCCCTCTCTTTATCATTTTTCCTAAAGCAAATAAAGCGAGCAGCTGCAACCCCGTAGGGAGAATCGAGCCGAAAACTAAGAAGTCTCGAATGTTAGAGCAAACACAATGCGAAATCGAGAGATTACAAAAAGAAAATATTCGGAACTAATGCTTCTTCTCTCCTGTTATGCTTAAAAGAAAAAAAAAAAAAAATAATAATAAATAAAATGTCGAAATAGCGAAACGAAAACGCGCGTATTCGTATATACATTGAAGAAATCTTCCGTCGTTTCATCTTTCCTCTTTCCTAAAGTTTTTACGTTGTTTCACTCGTCCGGAAGTCACATAGGGAAAAAAGAAAAGATGGTCGCTTCTTGGTAGCTTTTTACGGATCTTATTCTCTTCTTTTTCTTCTTCCGCAACGTGAACGTGCGGTTTTATATGTACATATACATATACGTACACATACACATACATACATGTATATCCTACAAAACTTTCTTAACACGAATGTTCATTCATTTGTTCGTCAATTGTTTATATTGATTTTTCCTCAACGATTTCTGCTGTTTCATAGTGTGGGGTTGTTTCTTATTCATTCGTAATTATCTGGAATGCTAACTTGTATACGCATTATCTTTTCTTTTTTTTTTTTTTTTTTTTTTTTAACGAATTTAAATCGTTTAATTGTTAAAGTAATTACATAATTGACTAAGTTCTTAAAAATAAAGACAATGAATCCTTGGTATGTCCCGTTAAATATCATGGTATGAATAGAAAATCTTTCTAGCTAATGATAAAAATGAATGATTCATCGACCTAATACATAAAAGATAATAAATTACTTTTACAACGCGACATTCACTGCGATGTTAATAAAGTAGTAAATCAAGCCATTATTTTAATCGTACGTTATAAATTTTTGCTAAACATCGCATTCACAATTAATATTTAAGTACAGAAACAGTGTGCAAAGTTCGGACGAAAATTATATAGCTTTACGTGAGAGCATCAATAATTATGCTCGATGAAATATGAAAAGAAAACCGATAAAGTACACACGAGGAATTCCCCTCGACAATTTTCTTTTATTTTGTTACTGTTCTTTTTTTTTCTTTTCGTTTGCGTCGCGCAAACAGCTCTCAACGGCAGCGAAACTCGAGCAGCGTACATATATACATATATACCATATGCGTCTGCAGATACTCGCACGAAGGTTCAAATTGCCTGGTTCCTTATTTATTTGGCTCGCGCGCGCACGTCGGCATAAAACATCCCGGGGGATACGGAGGGTGATCCTTTTATTTTCGGCGGCAAAGAAGTCGACGACGCGCAAGGGAGACAGAGAGAGACACGACAAAAGAGAGAGAGAGAGAGAGAGAGAGAGAAATCGAAGGGTCGGTACAAAAAAGAGTAAGCGTGGGAGTAGGAAAAACTAAGCACGAAATTTCACTTAGGCAACGCGCGCGAAACTATGCGAGTTAAAATCCTCGAGTAGTTCTCGCGTACATGTACGTTACTTTCCTTCCCTCGTACTTTAACAGAGCCGATGCTCGAAACAATGCTCGTCTTGTGTACTTTCGACTTTTGACTTAAAAAATAGAGAGAGAGAGAGAGAGCGAGGAGAAGAGAAAAATACAAAAAAGGGAGAGAAAATGTAAATGTTCCTTCGCGATGCGTTTATGTTACTTTTTTTCTTTGTTATACGTATGTAGTTTGAAGCCTGTCAAAATTTTTATATACGCAAGCTACGAGGTGGAAGATGTTTTAAACATTGATTTTCTGTTTCCTTTTAATGTTACTTTTAGCCAACGTTGTCAGAATTCTTTACCGTTTTTCTCCGCCTCTTATCTTTTTGCTCAATAAATTTATGTGCTGATGTACATATATTCTATGCGGATGCATTGCTTATTCGAAATATAACGGGGCGTTATATCTTGCCTTTGATATTTTTATTATTTCGTCAAAATTATGCATTATTCATGTATGTTTATGTGCATAAAAAAATTTCGATTAAAAGGTAATACGCGATATTTAATTCATTATGAACAAAAAGTTTTTCGCTTACTTACTTATAATTCGGTATCAGCGAAAGCACAAATTAAAAAGTGCTCTATGGCATTTAATTGAATTCTTATTATAACGCTGCATATTACCTTAAAAATTTAATGTTACTTAAAAAATGTGTGAATAATTATTTTCTTATCAAGGTATTTTTAAAATTTCAATAATATCCAATCTAGAACGAATTATGAACAAAGATAAATCGAACGCGCAATAAAATGATTCAGCATTACGATGCAAAATTTTATTCATTGCACACGAAGAAAAAAAAGAGAGAAAAAAATCTCGCTATATACATCGAAGCGAAAAATGGAGATACTTGGAAAGTGACTGAGGCAATAGAATTCCAACGGATAGAAAAAGAGACACCGAGATAAGGAAAATCATTCTTAGACCGTTGCAAGGAAGCGAGTGCCAGTGTCTAACGGACTCCGAAGTGAGTTCAATTTTATTACCGGTAATGGAGCTCCGAAACCCTCCTCGCAAAAATCTTCTTTAACTATTTGTATAGATACAGTACGTATACTCTGTCTACCGATGCCATTTCGTTGTCGAATTATTTGTCGATTTTTTTCAGATAACGAAAATGATGGAGTTTTGTGAAATGTTTGATGTGATTTTTCAATGAAGATTTAATTGGAAACGATATCGATGGTTAGCATGTAATTTTATAAGCAATTTGTAGCAGAGATATAAATTTTATATTTATATTAGTTTAAATTTGTCTAAAAATATCTAAAGTGTAATTAAATTTACATTATTGAAACTGTTTTTAAAATTTTTAATATATTTTAATAAATCGTATTTGTATTATTTAAAATTTTATTAAGCTTGAAAATGTCGAAACAATTTGTTTTTCTTCATCGCGTGTAGATACTATAAAATTAAAAAAAAATTTTAACTTATTTTCATAACTTCAAGCACGAAATAAAACGATGTAACGAGGACATTAATTACATCGTTTTTAGAACTTAGAAATCGTAAAAAAGAAGTAAATAAATAAAAAGAGAAGCATACAATGCCTGGAGAGCAACATATATTTCCTAAATCACAAAACCGCGCCTATATCTACGAAATACTCGCAACAATCGCAGAGGGACAATAATACCACGAAAAGAATCGCAGTAGAAGTCGGGGCTCACCGGACACCTGTAAATAACGCGCGAAGAAGAACAACGAGGGGCTCACCCGCTATACGAAAAAAAAAAGGTCGACAAATGCGTAGAAAAGGTGAGAGGACATATCTACACACACGGACGCGCGCACAGAGGGTAGAAGAAGAAGAATAAGAAGAAGAAGAAATAGAAGGCGAGCTCGGGATGAAGAAAAAAAATGTCGTCGTCGGAAAGGAAGTTGAATGACCGTAGGTAACGCGAGCGGGCGCGCGGGTATCAGGGCGAAAGAAGAAGCGCGCCAAAGAAAAGAAGAAAAAAGCGGAAAAGTAGGAGGTCGGGTTAAGGGTGTTACCAGCAGTAGCACCTCCACGGGGAGGAGGGAGGGACTAGAGGGAGAGAAAGAGTCACGCCGGCGTTGAGCCAGATGGATCGACGATCGTTTGTCGTTCTTAGCGCCGGCGCCACCGTCCCGTTGATATTCACCGACTGATGCCGGAAAAATGGCCCGATTAGTTTTCCGCGGGACTCTTCTCTCCCGCTATACTATCCCAAAAGTGCGTCTGTGTAAGTACGTACGGCCCTTTGTATTTGCTTCCTCTCTTACGTACCGAGACTGTGTGGGGATATATTTGCGAGTTTTCTTGACGCGCGGCTCACGCGTTAGGGTCGCGTTAAGTGTACGGCGTCTCTTGAATTTTTGATGCCTGCTGCGTTTCTCTCTCGTTTTTTTTTCTTTTTGACTGTCGTATGCATCGTCCCTTTTCGAAAGAACTTATATAACTTGTGTAAAGGTGAATATGTTGCTTTGAAAAAGACGAATTTTTTCTTATACGTTAAAAAGCATAATCAACGATTTTTTTTAAATTTTATAAAATTTAAATATTTTCACTAAATTATCAGCATTAAATTTACGTAAAAATTTTAGTGGGCTTTCAAAAAAAAACCCAAATTTCTTTTTTCAAAAAAAAAAATAGCTCACATCTTAGAATTACATATTCTCTTAGAAGACGAAATCGTATTTGAAAATAAAATACAACTGTATCTGTACGCTCTGTGTGTAAAAACACATTTTGCGAAAGCCTTGAGAGAACGAATTTGCTCAGGAGCACCTAAAAGAGCGATGAAGATATATACGAGGGACCTTGGGGAACATAATTTCTTCTCATTAATTAGAATTCCCTCAGATAAGGGTAATTTACGAATTAGCCGGAATAGCCTTTGCTGATAACCTTGAATTGAGAATTATTGAATTTGGATTGCTGCAGTGTAAAATTTTATTATTTATTTATTTATTTATTTATTTTTTTTTCACATGTACATGATACTTAATATCGTTTTTTTAAATATTCTTATGTTATGAATGCCATTTGTATAGTCATAAAACGTCATTAGTTATTTATTGGATAAAGATTAGTGAGTCACAAAGATTATTTTTATAGAAGTTTATATCATTAATTTTTACAAATTGAAAAAATCATAAATTTAATAATATTTATATACCTTATTATACCTTTCAATTATTTAAAAAAATTTAACACAGTCCTTGTTTTATAGAACAACGCCGAATTTCACCGTTACGCGTTTGCGCAATAAAATTCATCGCATGCACAAAGGCAGTTTTTAAAATTCTTATCAAACCATATCCATGTGTCGAGTATAGTTCCGTAAGCCAAGTAACATATACGTACACATACGCGTATACTAACTCAATTCCATTCGACATGAATTTCGCCATTTGCGTTAACCTTGTACACACGTCTTAACATGCATGTGTATACACACACACACATAGGTATATATATATATATATATGCTCGACACTCCTTTAAAATGAAAAAAAAAAAAAAAAAAAGAAAAGAAAGAAAAAGGAAATGTGCGCGTACCTACTACTTGCGCCTCGGAAAAAGTGTCACGCTCGTGTGTCGCGCGCGCGCGCAATTTACAAATGCACGCGCGTGCAAAACGAGCGCTGACTTCATCGAGCCGAAGAAAGCCGCTTTCTTATGTGTATACTATACCGAGAAGGAAAATTCCAGAGAAAGAAAGAGAACGAGAAAGAGAGAGAGAGAGAGAGAGAGAGAGAGAAAGAAATAGTATATAAGGGTACACGGGAGTTTATTTTGGTTTCTTTGCACTACACGTCGCTGTAACGAAGTTTCTTCCCCCAACCTCCCCTTGCACACCATCACTTTCATCCCCCTTCTCTCTCTCTCTTTCTCTTCTTTCTTATTTGAACGTTGAAGGAGGAAGATAAAGAACGGATCCTTCTCGCGAGCTATTAGACTCGGCTGGAAGTACATAGCGGAGGACGCGCGATGTGTAGAGAAAAGAAAGACAAGAGGTGGAGGGCCTTCTTTCTATCTTTTTCTAGTTGAATATGCAGAGCGAGACCGGTCATTTGTAACCGCTGAGCTGCACCGAGTCACTCTCTCTCTCTCTCTCTCTCTCTCTCTCTCTTTCATTCTCTCGCTCTCTCTTTCTCTCGAGTCGATCTTCTTCGCGAATGTGCGCACACGTATATATTTGTATGTATGTACTTATATACGTGCAAGAAAAGTCGAGCGTTTTATTACGTGTCCTTTTGTTATTTCGCTTGACTTTGCCCGATGACTCGCGCTGCAAATAAGAACTTCTCCTGTTAAATTATTCAACGTTCGATGGTATGAATTTTTTTTTCTTTTATTTCTCATTGTTCATCGAAAATTTAACGTTTCTTCTTTTTCTTTAACGAATAAAAAATCATGATAAACCGTGATTTATTTCATTTCGATGCAATAAGTGAAATTTTAAACATTTTGTCTTCTTATTATTAAAGTTTATAAAAATAAATGTGTTTAAATAAATGAATAAGCTTCGCTTGCGTAAACAACTATCTTTAAAATTACAAAGATTACAATCGCAAATACATCAACGCTTAGAGATATAAGCACTTTTAATCGTATCGATTAGATAATTAACGTTTCCAATCGCGTTGTCGGCGGCGAAGACAATCGAAGGCGTTCGATACGTGTTTTCTCTCGCGTGGCACAGATTCCCCTTTCCCTTCTGGCAATATAACCGAGGGAAAAGAAATAGGATAAGACTTCTTTGGACTATCCAAACCAATGTATATATACGTATATACTTACGCAGGTGATCCAAAATAGGATTACTACGTAATGGGCACTTACAGCGAATGGACTTTTTTCGGAGGATGGACCAGTCCGAGTCTCAGACGACTTTCACTGCTGCTGCTATCGTTACACATGTTTGATATCGGCTATCGATTTTTTTTTCTTTTCGTCTCCTGTTTTTTTTCTTTTTTTTTTTACGGGTGTTGAAATGATGGATACTATTCGCTCGTGAATTAATTTGAATAAATTTTCATTCGTTGACTTTGACTGTATTTTAATAGGACAATTTTAAATTATACGTTATTTAATTTATTCTTTTAGTCGGATAAGATAAGTTACTTTAATAAATTTATTTTTGCGTAGGTACGATAAATTATATTCACTTATCACTTTATAAAAAATACATCAAAGAACGTTAGTAATCGGACATTCGCTTAAAAAAAGTAAAAAATCATTGATATGCTTTTTAACAAAAATTGGATTTTATTTTCTTGCTGCAACATTAGACAAATAAGCAGCTTTGCGTTATGGGAAACGATCGATTGAAAGATGGGCTTGAAATTAGCAACGTTTAAAACGAGACAAAATTTTCACAACCCCGTGTCAAATTACACACGGATTATCGAATAACAAATGAAATGCGTTGATTAAGTCAAAACAGATTTATATACCACACGTTGACTCTTTGTGTAACGTTTTAGGACCAAACGTCGATGTTCTTTAAAATAGAGACTATCCCAAAACGTCACGCGTCAATCAGCGCGTACGTACTATACATAGATATTAGAAAAAAAACAAAAAAAAAAAGGAAAAAAAAAAATAAAATGCATTTTCATGCGGATGAGCTTCACAAAAATTGATCGCGCGAAACAGCCTTCGCGGATTTTTCGTACTTTTAAAGCCCGAGCTCTCTATCTCACTTTCTCTTTTTCTCTCTCGATCGTTCAATGAAATTCACGTCATTCCTCGTCAGAATCAGTGGATTGGACTTATTCCAACCTAAAGTGCCTTGTGGACCCTGTTTCGTTCTTCTTCATTTTTTACTTTTATTTTTTCACGCTTATATATATATATATATATACATACACAAATACTCGAGCGCTACCTTATTTTAACATCACGATATCGCACGGGAGGAAGCGAGAAAATAAAGTCGCCAAGGATGCAAGAAGCCGCGCATTAGAAGCTCGTTTATTATAAACGAGTTATACGGGATGGGAAAAAGCAAGCCGACTAAATTTCTCGGACGCGTTAACGAGAAGTGCATTTGGGTATATGTATATATAACTATGTATGAAGGAATATCGTCGGTGTACTTACTTTTGATGGGAGATTAAATAACGTTATTTTTCGTTTTACTATCTATATTTTTAGATTCTTCCTAGGTATTTTTTGTGAAACGATTTTTTATTATTAAAATTTGATAATTTCGTTTGTTATTTTCAGTCAATGTAATTTATTTTCGAATTTATAATTTATAATCGAAATTATAACATTTGAAATACTTTTTTTATCAACATTTTTTTAAATATTAGATATATGTAACTTTAAAAACTCTATTTAAAAACGCATTTAAAAAATATATGGAAATTTCTTATGCACTATATTTTGTTACACAAAGATAAGAAGTAACCTTGATAAATTATTTTGTGAATGAATCATTCCTTTAAATAAAGTTAAATAGTTTTAAAATGAAAACATTAATTCATAACATAAGTTTTATCGGTAATTAATATTTTCATTGATTAAATTACCAAGAATGCATAACGCTGGATATAAAGTAATATTTATATTTTTTTTTCTCTTTCGTTGAACGAATCATCGATTGCTAACGTGAGAAGGCACGTGTTTATCATACGGGAAACCCGATTGCGCCGTTTTGGATGTATCGTCAACCGTAGCGTACTTTCCGCCAAGATAACGACCGCATCCTCTCGATATAGACTGGGACTTTTTTTAGTCACTCGCTTTTTGTCTTAAATCGTAGCTGCATTTTTTTATAGTTCTTTTGTTCTGCTTCATAATCCTTTCAATTATTATAACAATTTCGTATATTCATTTGATATTTGTTATTGATGTATGTTATGAAAACAACGATAGATAACGTAACGGCATTTTGTTTCGGAATTCACTGTTGCATAACAATGTAATGTTTCGCAACATATTTTTTTCTTTGCAATTCATGAATTGTATAGAAATCGGATTAAAATTCTTGGTTAAGAAATGCTAAGTTGAGAAAAAATTATTACAAGTATTTAAGTGGAATAAAAATAAATATAACAACAATAAAATAATATAATTTTACTTTGAAGCTAAAATAAGATGATTAATCGGTAATCAAATATAAAAAAAGACGTTTTTTATACTTATTCCAAGAAATAAATAAGTATTATTCCGGATGTCCATTACATATGAAAGGTCAGAACTTCGAACTTTGTTAGATCTTTGTAGGCTGTAATTTGATTTCATCGAATTTTCTAGTTCCCGGTTTCGCGTCTAATAAAAGTTCCTAACGAGATACGATATTTCGACTTATTTTTATCTTAATGTCCCAAAGATACGAACTACTAATACTTAGGCTGACAGTGAGTTGCATTAACCAAAAAGAGCAAATACAGTCATTCATGATACCTTGAGCCATCTATATCTATTTCACATTATAATTTTTGAGCAGTGATCGGTTTGTTTACGATATGACACTATGAGGAATTATCCTCTCTTCTCGGAACATTGTGATTAAAAATAAATTTAGGAAACAAATCAATTTTATTTGTTACCTAACGACATAAAATATTGTAGATGGTGGAGGACTAATTTTGCCTATTTTCATTAACAATAACTTAAAGCTTTAGTACAAAGTTCGAAATAAAAAGTTATCGAACAGTGAGATAATTTATTAAAAATTCATGATAAGCATGTAATGCTAATGTTTTTATTCCAATAATTGATACGAGCCGATTCATTTTATTCGACTATTGTTATAAATAATTTCTTCATTTCAACGTATTTTGTTTTTCTTCAGTTGTCAAAGCTTAAGCTTATTACTTATCGAGATAAAAGTAATTTGCAATCTCAGGTTATAGTCTCGACCCGTAATTATTACATTGCTTCCTACCATTCGGATTAGAAATTATACAACTCTCGATTAAAAGTTGCATTCGACGCGTAGTTTTAATGTCTTCTTAACAAAATCGAAATTTTATCTTTTTTGAAGAGATAAAATATTCACGCGCAGCAAAGTGCGAGGAGTTAACCAGGATTATTTCATGAATAAATACGAGCATTTAAGTAGAGAGTAACTCGACGTAAAAATACGCAAAAATGACAAAAGAGAAAAGATGGAATGCATACGTTGGGAATAAATCGGAAAAGATGGGCGAAAAAGCGAGAGGGAGAAAAGAAGAAGAAAACAAAAGTAGAATGAAGGGAAGAAGAAAAATCCGGGTGGGGATAGCAGGCAGAGTAAGAAAAGGTAAAGAGAATACAACGTGCCGGGAATATTGACTTGACCGTGACACAAAGAGAGCCGGAAGACTCTCTCGTATACTCGCGATACCTTGCGTATATGTATACCCAATGCAGGCACACATAGAAACTCACACGTATACGTAGCTCGAGAGAAAATCGACTTACGATAACATGATTGCGCGCACGTACAGCTACACACACACACACACACAACGCAACACACACACACACACACACACATACTTGTTCCGTACATACATGGGATATTTACTGGAAGGACGAAAAAATTCCATGATTCAGCGGTAGCTTCATCAGTCCGTACACACACGAGCACGAACATTGTGCGTGTTGTACTGCAGAAGCATGTCTCGCGTACTCTGCTTTTTTTTGGTATTTTACTTGCTGCCGTCCGTGTTATATTTCTCCGAAGGCAAGCGTACCGAGTGCGATAAATAAAAATGGCAAAAGACGGGAAAGAAATGCGACGTTAATCAGGTCGTTATTAAGGGAATGAGAGAACTAGTCATCCTCGTTTTTCTTTTCTTTTTCTAGCTTTCAGAGATGAGTTACGTGGGAGATTGAAGCTTTTTCTTCCTCTTTATTACGTCGATGTTGTATTGCGAGAGCTTCAGATTCATCTATTATATTCTAATTAAGATAGAAATATATTTGATTAGAAGATAGAATTATTAATAGAAATATATATTTTTTGATTTAATATATTATTAAACGGATTTCATTGGCAAATTGAACATTTTTGATAACATTGTAAATTAATTAATTAATTTAATTATTACAAGTATTTGTCGAGATACTAATTTCTTTGTAAATAATCCGAGTTACAATTGTAATTTTTTTAAAATATAAAATTAAATAATAATATAATGATACATAGTATTACCATTTGTTTAAAGATATTTTAGATAGCATCAAACTCGCCTACGTTATAATCAGACGTAAAAATATTAATTTGCGTCCACAAACATAAATTATAGATGAAATGTATTCACGGTTTTCGTAAATGAGAAAACTAAATTAATGATTACTTTCAAGCAGCCTGGAAATTCGCCAAAAATAATTTTAATTTATTAAGGAAAGTGCATGCTAGTAAATTTTCAAGTCACATATTCGTTAGTTTTCAAAATATGTAATATACCGTATGTACCGCTTACTTTTAAAGTAATATATATTAGAGATTTGATACATTTCTTCTTTACGTTTTATTGTACGCTTAAAAAGATATATTTCTATCTAACGAAAATAAAAAAAAAAACTTTATTTTATCGAATAATATCTTATTAATAATGTAATAATTCAAAGTAATAAAATAATGTATAAAATACAGATTTATCAATTAAACTATTAAGATATTAACTAAATATTTTGTTGATATTAAATAAATAGAATTTAATTAAATTGTTTTAATAATAATTATTTTACAAGTTGAGTACACGAATGCGCAAAAAGAGGATGATTATCCATGATTTATTTAATTATTTAATTAAATAAATAATAATTTTTTAATGGTTTAGTCACATTCGCGAGTAAGCAACAACTCGAGAGCTGGAGGATGTCTCTAAATGTAGATGTTTGCACCCGCCCATTACATGTAACAGCCCTGACCTACATAATTTAGATATACATAAAAGGTAAAATTTATGGAAAAAAAAAAAATAAAATAAAATAAAAAAAGAAAAAGATAAATTTTATAAAATAATTGTGATAATTCGTCTTACTTCAAATTTTCACTTTGGTGCGGAAATTTAATGTAAATTTTAATAAAATCACGCTTTATTGCAAATTTTATGCGAAAATTTTACGAGCGAAATTCAGTTTCCGTACGAAAAATTTATTTTGACATTATTAAATTTAAAATATCAGCAAAATTGAAACAAAGAGAAAAAGGACTATATAATTCATTAAAATTGATTTCACATTTTAAAATTACGTTAATTAAAGTATTAATTACAAAGCGTTAACAAGCACGCATAAATATAAATATTATCCTTATAAATAAAATAAATAAAAAAAAAATTGATTATAATAATGCAATATAAAAAAAAAAAAAATAAAATAAAATTTGGAAAATTTCGTATCCGTTTATTTCTCACAAAAATTAACCAACGTAATTCATCAATCGCGTAAGAGTAAAAAGCTGATTTTTTTTTTTAACCATCATCGGACTACGAGCCAACCAAGCGAGCAATTTTCTCCCCGACTTCTCTTCTTTCAATAAAGTGAATCAAGCACGATTACCACTACTGGCATTCTAACAGTAGCGCGCTTTGCGCGAAATGGGGATTTCCCCTAAAATTCCATTAGAAATTTCTTCCGTATACATATATACATACATGCATACTTTGAATGGAATCTCTTCGCTGCACGCGTCGGTTATATTATACCCGCAGCTCGAGTTTTCGTTGCTCGTGAGTCGCGTACACATGTATGTATATAAAGAGTTTAATTGCCACGGTTTGAAAAAGGTTAACGCGCGAGGTTAAACGCTGGGAATTCGGTATCACTTTCGGCTGGCGACGATAGTATCAAGTGAAAGAGAGAAAGAGAGAAAGCGAGGGTTTGTACGCGCGAGTGTAGGAACGACCCTTCGTCAATGAGATGACGTCGACGTTACTATCGCGTTCCTCTTTCCCGTATGTGTGTGTGTGTGTGTGTGTGTTTGTGACCGTATACCTTCTCGGTACATTCCTCGGTCACTTAAACTGAATGTGCGTGTACATGTATGGGTACGTGGAGTAAAGAGCCCGGTGGATTTAATTGAAACGAAAACAAGAAGTATTGTTTTTAATTTTTTTATTTATGACCTCAGTGTGTGACTCTGCTGCTTTATGCAATTAGTAAAGCCGTAAAACGTCAGTTTGCTTTTAATGTAGACCTCAATTATGAGCTTGGTGATGTTGTTTACCTTCCTTCTTCTTTTTTTTTTCTTTTCTTAAAAGTATTATTACGTAGTCGAATAATTATACCATTTCCAAAAATGGTAACTTTTAAATAATGTTAATCACCAAACAGACTAACAAAGTCGAGTACACATTATTACATTTTTTTGAATATTCAATCAAAGAAAATGTTTTATTTATTTTTTTTTTTTTTAAATAAAAATTCCGAATAAATTTTTAAATATTGAATAACGAAGAAAGTTCTGTCAAAATATTTAAATATATTTACAATTTTATTAAATAATTAGTAACTCATGTGATAATGAATAATTTTAGGTCGATGTAAAAAGCGAATGCAACAACAGTTTTGTTCTAGAAAAGAACAAAAAAAAAAAAAAATTATAGCAATAATACTACATGTACCAAACAGATTTAACAAAAGAAAACAATGGCGTCGAAGCAAACCTTTGCATCCGATCGTTCTCAATATAATTAATCAAGCGCTTTTTAAAAAGCTACACGCAGCGCTCATATAATTCATTAAAAGTAATCAACGAGCTCACAAATTCCGTGCATACTCTCTTTACCAAGCAGACCGGCTCACCGAGCATCGAAAATTAAAAGGCCGACGTCCGCATTGGGTTTACCGAGCAATGCATTGTCGCGTGATTCATTCCCTATGTATAAATATATCTTTATATGAACGATCGTTTCGAGTTTACAAGCGGAAGTGTTGCAATCGACCATTAACCGCTCGTTTCTCGATCGAGGCGCGATCTTTTCGGTCGCAAAAAATCGCGGGGCGACTTTGCTTTGCGTATAGGATGCATTGGAAGTTTATGATTTTCGTGCTTATTTGCACGAGGTATCTAAGCGATGGCTTATGTCTAGAACTAAACAACAGTGAAATGATGCTCTTTGATTTTACAATAATCTCTATAAAAATTTATCTGACTTTTATGAAAATTTATTGATTAATCACTATATAGAATATTAATCATCAAACGACTTGTTGTTTAACGTGAATATTAGTATTTACACTCTAGATAATATTGATATCGCTCATGATAATATTAATGTTGTTGGTATTGGAACTGAAACATCCCCGATTAGTAATTCCACAGTTGCGCGTCAATTTTAAGAGAAACGAATCACTGATAATTTTTATAACCGCGTTAAAGATTTTTGTCCGTAAAATGTATAGTTATTATTAAATCGAATTCAGCGCAAAAGCGACCGGCAAATTATTTTTTGTGCCTTCGCGTGTACGTTAATGCTCCTTTTTATTTCTTCCATCGCGAATGCGGAACGAGAAAAATGTAAATTAAACGAAATTTCAGCTGGCGTCGGAAAAGAAGAAAAGAACGAAACTCTCATTTGTTGTAGAAACATTAGCGGTGCAACTTGATGCCTATGTGTAAAAGGACACAAAGTGAGAGAGAGAGAGAGAGAGACAGAAAACGCAAATTACTGCGCTTATTTGCCGTTTGTAAAATATTCTCGTATAGCCGGCAACTGTTTAACCTCTTTTAACACATGTTTCTCTTTTTCTCCTTTTTTCTCTCTGGTACGTTTTACTTCGTCAATGCGCACATGTACTCGTATACAGTACACGTGGACACACACACGCGCACACACACACACACACACACACACACACACACACACACACACACACACACACACACACACACACACACACACACACACACACACACACACACACACACATATATATATATATACATATATATATATATATACACGTATGCGCGGCATAATAACGAAATTCGAGATAACTCTCGCGAGCGTGAAACACGCTAAAGAGAAGCAGGAGCACGTTTTTTCAACAGCGAAAATGCGTTTTTCTTTTCGCTGTTTTATTCAGTCTTTCTTCTTTCTCCTTATCCTCTCTCGTCCTCTCTTTCGTTTCCTACTCTCTTGTTGATTTCTTTTTCCTCTCGTTGTGAACTTGCCACGCGCTGATGACAAAACCAGAAGCTTGTGAATCGCGCGCGCGTGTGTGTAGCTCGTCTTTCATCCCTTTTTCACCGTAGCATTTTTATTTTTCTCTTTTGTTACGTTCTTGAATTAGAAAATTATGCCGAGGTATACGTGACGTTTATTTTTGTACGGCGTTGTTTAATAAATTTAATTTATTTGATTTTAAAGCTATTATTTCCCTTTTTCTTTTTCTTTATTTCTTTCTTTTTAATGTTTTCACTAAATTTTAAGTTCGCACTCGCACGTTTTACTGTGTATTATAATTTAGAAATATGCTGCTCGTAAAATGTAGAGAATTGCTTTCTCTGAAGTGAATGGGATGCACATATAAACTTATACATGTAGTGCAAGTAGGTAGGCATATATATGTTGTCTCATTCATAATCATTAAAAACTTTTCGAAATGGGATTTCTCTTTCTATTTTGCTTTAGTTTTAATATTTAAATTTAATGAAAATGTATAAAGTTGTTGATAAAATAATAAAAATTTACAACTTTTACAATTGTAAATTATTCATAATGACAGTCAATGCAAATTTTTTTCAAACTATTTTTCATTAGTTAACGAAACAAAATGTACAAAGTTGAACTTTATTACTGAAAAAAATTAATACTGTTAAATACTATAGTTGAAACAATAAATTTTGTAGCATTCTTATAGAATGATTATTAATCAGAATAGTGCATCTTTAACATCTCAAATAACTCCAATAAATTATTGACATACTCGAAGAACTTGCAAATTACATAAACTTTTCATTAATTCTGACAAGAAAGTCAATAACAATTTGAAAAGAAAGCTAATCTACTCACAGGCATTGTAAACATTGAAATTTTTTTTTCTTTCTTTCTTTCGTATCCAATGTAAAGAGAGCAGAAAAGAGATAGATAATTCTATTTATCTTCAGACCCAATCACGAGGAGGAAAATTACACCGGTACCAGAAACATTATCCGACGTACGATGAACCTTATTAGATTCTACCTATAATCTCTCCGCTACGTTACAGAATGATCCTAGTCTCGAATTAACTTTTGATAACCGATAATTATTTCGTTACTGATGAGGTTGCTAGTATTTGCATAAAAATGACGGATACGTCTTTTATGACATGCCGCGTAGTGCGTAGCACTTCTAACGCTAATTGTTCAACGTGATTTATTAGTTTTAATTTTTTATCATTATTATCATTTTTCTTTTTTCTTTTTATTACAGTATTTGAATAACTTAACAATTTTAAATATTATCCCAATAATTAATTTCAACTTGACTTGAGCAGTATTTTGTAACATTACTGCAAAATTTCAATTTTATATCGTTAATCTTGGGCATGGAAAAATAAAATCATAAAGAATGAAACGATCAGACAGATTGAATGCAACAAAAACAATTTCACGTCAATCAATTCTCGAGCCACGAACCATTTCCATCACTTATATCCTTAGAAAAAGCATAAAAATAAAAAAAATAAAAAAAATAAAAAATAAAAAATGCGCGCTCGCGCAAAATTCTATCCCTCGCACAAAATATACATACTCGTAACGTATACGCGTACAAGACTCGTAGCAGTTAATCATGCAGTAACGCAGTAGAGACGCGGATCGGTACGAGATCGCATCAAGATCGGCGCACAGGGGCTGCATCATCTAGCACTTTCCGAAATTCGCTCGTCAGCATTTACGAAATACGCTTTATATATACAGAAAGAGAGAGAGAGAGAGAGAGAGAGAGAGAGAGAATGCGACGCATTCGTCTTCGGTGCACGCATTGACGCGCATCCATCCCGCGTTCGGTTTTCCATATCAATCTCAAAGCCCGCGATACACGTGTATAGTACGGCGTCCGTTCGTCGCCTGCGCTCTCTCTCTCTCTTTCTGTCTATTTGTTTCTCTCTTTCTCTCTCTTGTCCTTTCCAATGCGCGATCGAGCAATCAGTCCAACGTGAGCTCGTGAAAACCCGTAACCTGTCTCGTGATCTGTCTTTGTGTGTATATGCATGTTGTGTTTCACCTCCAACTCCTCCTACTCCTTCTCCCCTTTGTCTCTTTCTCTCTACGTTTATCGCGCGACGACTGTTACCGCTACTTCTCTCCCTCCAAAACCAATTTGCAAATAGGTTTCGTGCAGATCCCCAATGCAAGATTTCGGGATGGAGCTACTCTGTGCGAGGGTATGTGTATGTGTGTGGGTCTACTTGTATAGGATACACCTTTCTCTCTCTCTCTCTCTCTTTCTCTCTTTCTCTCTTTCTCTCACTTTCCATCCGTTACGTCTCGTTTAAATAGAAAGGGGCTGTGATTCTCGGAGGTCCGCAGTACCGCAACGGTAACGGTTGTAGTACCGCCGGCCGCTATCGGATATCTCGTTGGCTCTTCGTTTACGAAAATAGCTAATCAATCGCCGTCTGTCACTGCTTCCTCTCAATCTCGCTTATCATGGGAGCCAAGCGTTACCGATGTTCTCTCTCCCTTCCTCTCTTTCTCTCTTTATCTCTTTCTCGCTCTCTGCATAGAAGAGTAGAGAAAGAGATAGAGAGAGAGAGAGAGAGAGAAGAGAGTACATGGCGAATAAGAGAAGACCCTATAGTGAGTTTGACTATGGGAGAGAATGTCTCGAGAATGGTTTAATGCTTCGTTGCTGATGTAAACGATTTAATTGTTGCTGGGATGAAAATTAAGCGAGTCCACATTGTATTAATCGTTAAGCGTCAAGGTTTTACAACTTTAATGTTTATTCTTGTTTAATTGAAATTCAAAATAAATTGATTGAACCATGATTATTTCGATAAATATTTCGTCGCTTTTTAAAATTTTTCTTTACATTATTCATATTTATTATTATTTAATCACAACTATTGTTGAATTCTTGGAAAATAAAATTTAAAAATTTTAATCTTATCAAAAGTCGTTTAAACATTTTAATAATCTTCAACAAATTCTCGCGAAACTTTTAATATGTCTGAGTTATATTCCTTTTTTCCTTTTTCTTTTAGCAATGGGGAGAGATAAGCAAGAGCTCGATTCTTATCCTTTCGCACACCGGGCGTATATAAAAATAAATCGCTTCGTGCACAATACATTACTATAAGAGGATTCGCAAGAGACGGCGAATCGGCGAATAGGCGTAGCCAATAAAAATCGTCGTAAATAGTTTAATGGACTCTTTTCCCCCTCCCCACCCCTTCTACTTCTCTCTTTCTCACATACATGTATATACACACGCGCGCAAGTTGAATAATAATATAACGTACGGCGAGCGTCTCTGATTGATTATTCAGACAATGCGAGTCAGAATCGAGCATCGACTCTTCACAGCAAAAGAAAGAATTGGGAAGATGAGACGACGACGCTTATACTCGTATAGACAGTGAATCGCCGAGTCTCAAGCAGCCCAAGATTTATCGGACTCAATAAAAGAGCAGCGCAACGCAAGCTCGGACGATTTAGGCTGTTACTCTATACATAATATCGGCGTATCGGTGATTCTCGTAAAACGTCGTGTGTGTCGAGAGATACGTACGCGGATTTTAAATCGAATCCAATCGATTTTGTTTACTTTATAGCGAGCAATGGAATACTCGGTAAATTTGACTGTTAATATGCTGTCGATTGAAAAATAATAAAGTTTCAATACGTTAAATAAACGTATAAATTACTCTGATAAAAAAACAGTTTTAATTAAGTGGATCTTGCTCTTTGAATTTAAAAACATTTATTTAAATTAAAAATCTTATTTTCTCTTCTTAATTCCATCGATTTTCATTTTCATTTGTCGTTTGAAAAACAAGAAGAGTAATAATTTTCCTTAATTGATTCATCTTCCATTCACTTTTAAAAATACGGTTAGATCTTTTCCTGGAATTTGTACCGCATTTCAAATTTTTATTTCATTGCTGAATTTAATTGACTCAGTAAATACAGTATGTAAAAAATCTATTTTATTTAAATAAATAATTTAATCGAATTCACGTACGCTTGTTTAATTTAATAAATTCTATAATGATTCAGCAGTTATGTATAGTTATTTTACATAATAATGAATCGAATTAACAAAATTCATTAGTTATTTACTTTCAATAATCGTTTCGTTATTTCCGTTAAATTGACGATATTTGCGCGTTGGCAATATAATCGCGGAAGAAAACAGCTCGGCTTGTTGCGTAACGAAATTGGAAAAAGAGCTGTTGTTTGGCGATTTGTTTGCTATCTTTCTCTTTCTCTCTTTCTCACTCTCTCTCTCTCTCTCTCTCTCTCTCTCTTTCTCGATACTGGCATTGACTAAGGTCGATCTTTTAGTTTTATTCGCTTGTTTTCTCCAGCTATTTCGCTTTTCGACGATGTGTGCGTGAAATTGATTTTGGTCGTTGTAACGTCGATCGAACGGATATTTTCCAAATGCAATTTTGAGTTTATACATGTGATCGCCGTGTAATGTAACGATTTTGATACAAAGTTAATTAAACGAAGTCAGATTAAAAATTTAAAAATAAAATAAACTCAAGCAAATTTGTAAAAATCTTATCGTTGTTTTAAAATTAATTCAATGAAAATCAATTATTATTTTAGTGTTTCAACTTTGATCAAGGTAATTAAATTTTTTTGCTTTCAAAATAACGTTTGTTAATTTAGTTAAAGAATTTATTTTTTAAATTTTAATATATTTTTTAAAAATTATTTCTACGAAACATTATTATAAAAAGTTGATATTAGAAGTTAATAGTACTTTTTTGAGTCCATTTAAACTCCGTATTATTAACAGCAATTAAACTTTTCAAAACTTTTCAAAAAGCAATATATAAAAACTAAACACAATACGCCAAAAGCACGTAGAAACAAATTTATCAACTTTTCGAGTTAATCGGCAGGCTTAAGTAATTCAATAAGCTCGTCGTATTTTATTAACAGGGAAACGTGATAGGAACGAGCGCATTAATCGCGAATCGCGCACGCGAGTGGGAGGAAGAGGGAGTAGAAAGCCGCCAAGTGTGTCGAGAGTCTCGTGGGCAACTTTATCGTCGTAAAAGCCGCGTTTATTATAACCTCCGTACAACGAAGCCCTCGGCTAAGATAGGAAAGCGCGTAAGTTTCGCGCGTGTAAAGGAAACTTGGGCAGACGTATATGTATATACATATATACAGCGGTACGGGGAATAAAAATAAACGGCAAGACGTCGCAATTCGCTTGGCCGTAAACTCGCGGGCAAATATCGCGCTTAATCCGGCGAAAAAGACGGCTCGGTGCGATCCTCCGTAGGATGATAAACTTGTTATTCTTATGTATAGGTACATCTCGCCGAATTGCCGAGAATTATTGCGAGGTATAGCGAGCGTTAATTTCTCTTTCGCAACCGGTGTACTTTGCTTGTTTCTCGGTTATAAAGCCCCCTCGAAAATTTCTTCGTTAAACAAAGTTTGGACATAGAGAGAGAGAGAGCGCCTGATATATACAATATTATTTTTGTATGTTTTTTTTCGTTTTTGCCATGTTTTTTCTCCTCGCTTTTATTGTGCGTATTATTACACCGTAGGTTATATTACTTATGTACACTGTGGAAATTGTACGAATTAAATGTCGAGGTGAGAAATCTTTAGTTATGTATACAGCGAGAAAATTGCGCATAATTATTTTCAAAATTGCTCGTCGTATTAAAAATATTTTTACTACACGATATATCGAATAAAATTAATGGAGAAAATAAAAGTGTATTTCCATGGCCTATATAATACATTATATATACACCATTGTATATGCACTTGATTTCAAATTCTCTGTCGACGATGACGTTCCCTCTATCATGTAAATACAAGCGCTTACACCGAGCACAAATCGAAGCCGTTCTCGCTTAAATCTACGAACGATTCGGTGAGAGAGCCGGTGATGTAAAGCCTCAATGGAAATTACTGAACCGTGGTGGCTTCGGTTCCGGAAACCGAGGTCCCCATTCAACGGAACAGAACTTCAACTTCACAATCTACGGCAGTGGGAGGACAGCCTTCCAACTTTATGTACCTTCGGCGATCCAGAAATGAATTTCAATCTATCGTTGCAATTAATTTTTTTTTTTTTTTTCTTCTTTTTTTGCGCATTAATTCGTTTATTTAGCTATTTATCCGCTGATAATAGAAAATTTGAGCATACTCTTTGAAATTGACCTTCATATGTAGATTTAACAATGAAGAAATAAAATATAACGCAGTATATCGGTAGTGGAACGAATGTTTTTTAATTAATTAATTTTATTTGTGAATATAAATTAAGAAACAACGATGATATATTTACAACTCGAAAAAATCAATTGATGCCAATACTCTTATTCTATCGAATTTAAAGCGCGTTAAACATTATACAAACGATCATTCTTACTCTCCCATAATGATCAAAGGACGAAAGCACCGAGAAGACAAACGATTAACATAGCTTTAATATACCATCTTGTAACGGAGCTTTACCGGCAGATTTGACTTGTTCGTAATACAAGCACACCGAAATGGAAACTCTCCGCGAGAGATGAATAATCGCTAGGATCCCCGCGACTTTTGCCCTCATGTGTTATCTTTGTACAACGAGAGAAAGAGAGAGCGAGAAGTAGAGAGAGAGAGAGAGAGAGACAGAGATCGGTAGTCACGTCGGACGCACTGGACCCGTTAACAATGCCCGCGGCTACTCACACAGGTGATGTCGCGTCGTTCGCTTCTCCTTCGCAAGGTTATATCTCCGTCTAGTATTGTAAGGAGCGAGCACGTTAACAAGATGAAACTCGAGAGATCCTATAATCGCTTGCGAGCGATGGCTATATATATATATATATATATATATATATATATATATATACCGTACGATCACGGTGAAAGCCCGGTGGGTAACGTCTCTGCAATGAACGTAATTTTCGTTAATACGGTGGACACTGGCTGCGATTTGAATTCGAGACCCTTGTTAATTTGGACATGGAATAATTGGTTTATTATTTTCCTTTTTTTTTTCTCTTTTGCGTCTATTTTTTTTTTTTTTTTTTTTTTTTTTTTTTGCTTGAATTGTTGTATATTACATTTATAATATATATCATGCGTAACTTTAACTTTATTTAGAAATGAAATATTGTAAAAATATAAAACATAAAAGGAAATAAAACAATGAAAAGTGAATAAAATTTTTAATACGACAATTGAACGCGCATGTATATATATCACGCAACGTGTTTTTCATTTTACCGGTTCATTTAACGCGACAGCTTTCAAGGCGAGAAGATACGCGCGAAGTTTTACGTTTCTGCGATTTTTCTTCTGAATAAATTTTCGACGCCTCGATATAAAGGATCCTTCGCTCGTTATTTTAAGCAACGACGACGAGTCCATCTTCCTTTTCTTGAAAAGAGTTAGGTATATACTACATGAAGGTGGGGTTAATTAACGGGCAAAAACTCGCCGTAGCGTCATTTCCGTCTGACTTATCCTCTTCCTCTGCCTCCAAGAGAGAAAAAGAGAGAGAGAGAGGAGAGAGAGAGAAGAGAGAGAAGAGAGAGAGAGTGAGAGTGAGAGTGACGCGAATAACGTAACACGCCTCGTACTTCTCGCCCATTTTTACACGATGATCTTTCGTCCTTTTGCCGTTGCTGCTGCGTTCCTCCGTCAACGGAGTCTACTCTTGCTATATAGCTTATTCTTTCATTTTTTCCTCTTTTCTCCTCCCTTCCCACCCTTCCCCTTTATTTTCCCGAGTTATGTTTTCCTTGAAGTTTCTCGAAGAGGAAACTTGACTATTCACGGCTCTTGAAGTTGAAATAGAAGACGAAAATTAACGTACGCACGTATAATTGGCCTTTCACAAAGATTCATCATCGAAATTTTATTTATTTGTTCGATAATTTTAATGAGAAAATTTTGTTCTATAATAAATGAATGATTTTTTTTTCTTTTATTCGCGTTTACTTGAAATAATTATAGTCTTACATACTTTAACATTTAATTTGACTTATTTTAAATTATAAATAAGACTTGTTGTTTCAAAATGTTTGTGTAATATATTTTTATAAAAAAATATAAGTCTATGAAACTCAAATTAATGGAAAAGTGCTAATAAATACTAGTATTTCTGAATTAAATTAAATTGTATGAACTGTTTATACTAAACAAATCATTTTAATAAGTAGATAATTTTCGAGTTCGTTCGGGCGCGCGATTCGTTTTCTCGTTAAATAAAATCAATCGCTTACCTAAATCCATTTCGAATACTCAAACAACTAGAAAATAACAGAGATAATAATCAAAGGAATAACAAGCAACGCTCGATGGACACGATTTTCAGCATCGATAAAACTGGAGCGCGGTTCTCTCGTATAGGAAGGACACAACGAGTATAATCAGCGCGCGGCCGGCGGCATCCAGCGCCGTGGAAGCGTGCGACGCAGCTCTGGAACGAAAAGACCGAGTAGGAGGAAGCTAACGTTCGTATCCGCGTGTGTATGTGTCCTATGTCTAGGAGAAAGGGAATAACGGGGAGGACCCGGGCATACCCACGATGCGCGAGGCTCATCGATCCGCGGGCATGTGCGAAATTGCCGGAATAACCGAGCGACTATTTGAAATAATCCAGCGTTGCGTCGTGTGCACGCGAGCGCACGTGCGGTTGTTATACCTCGAGTCCCTTGCACTTCCTCCCGCTCTCTTGCTCTCTGTCTTTGTCTCTCTCTCTCTCTCTCTCTCTCTCTCTCTTTCTCTCGTACCCGGAGAGCTTCCTGTTTCTTTTTTTCGTTGGAGAATTGGGATACTCAGGTGTTACGGAACGGGATTAGGTTGATTTCGTGGAGTGAGAAGATGTCTGGCTTCTTTCTCTTTTTTCTTTCGTCGTTTGAATTTTGTCCGGCGTTATTTATGCTATTTTTTGGTGGTATTACATGGCGCGACTTGATGTATGTGTATTTTTAAATTACTTTTTTACGATACATGCTTTTAAAATTGGATTTTGCTTTAATTAAAGTAAAAATAAAATTATACTATAATTTAAAAGAAATGTGAAATAAATAAGATCGTTGCGTTATATTTTTTATGCGAGTCCTTATAAAAAAGTTTTGTATGCTTATAATATTTTTGTTGAAAATATTTCGTTTTATCTCAATTTTTTAAAAATATAAGCACAATTAAGATCATAACTAAGCTTAAGTAATTCAAACAATGAATTTTGCATCCAAACAAAGTATATAATGTAATTCAAAATTGGATATGCACGATATACAATTAAATGCAAGCGTAAAGCGTCGTATCGCCCTTTCGACTTTTCCCTTTGTCAAACATAATCGTTAAAATGATCGCACGCAACGTCGCGAATTTAATCGTTTGTCCTATAATAATTATTTAGCAACTCTAAACATTACCATTATTATCGAATTATTAATTCGAGGGCTTGTTCGGCGCGAGCTTTTCGTATACATAATCGGGCATCGTATCACCTACGCTCGGCCGTTATTATTAACTGGCTCTCGGGTGCTCGATTAATAAAATCCCATCGCCGATACGTACCTTTATGTTTACCTCGTGAACGCGCGCGCGCGCGGGCGCTAGAGAAAGAGAGCGCGCTGATTCGATAAATTCTCATTTATGCCGATCTTCCGTATACTATACATTATAGCGCCTTTCTACTCACCTCTAGTATCGTCGAAATTAACTCGAGGCAATATTTCAAATTCAATTTCGAATCGGCAAACTAAGCGTTTCCCTGGAAACATTTTTTTTTCTTCGCGAGACGACGTGTCTTTACCTCACCGCGGTGACATTATTTTCTCGAGCTACCGTGGCGGATATATATAAACTCGGAGATGGAACGTTATCGTGCATGTATTACATATAGTGAATCAGAGAAAGAAAGAGAGAAACGAGAAATTCCGATTACTTCATTGACGAATAAGCCCGATTTCATGCATACCGTATGAGATATGTTACACGCTGAGACGAATCGCAGATAAAAAAAAAGAAGAAAAAAAGTCTCGTTTCCTTCTTATCCATATCTCTTTACATTCTCGTTTTATTTTTTTCATCCACGTGGATGATGGAAAGACATGTCAAATCGCTAATTCACGACATGATTCTTTCCCTTATATACGTCGTGTGATTCTGTAATTCTGGCGTTTTTTTTTCTCTTCCTTCGTTCGGATTCGCATAATGCATAATGATGATCATTCGATGTCAAAGGATTTGTCGATGCGCGTGGAAAGTCCTTGTTTCCACGAAAGAGCGAAAGGGAAGAAGTCTTGTACGATATGGAAATGTTGAACGATCGATCGAGTGAGAAAGTTTCATCGTTTTTCATCATTTTTTAATCAGAATTTATAATCCGTCGACTCGAATTGTTTTTCCATTAGGAAGGTATTTATTTTTGCGTACAGGGATGTTTCCTTTGAAAATCGCTTAATTTTATACAACAAATTTCTCTTTTATACGAAGGATAAACTCACCAAATTACATTCAAAATGTGCATCTTTAACTTATCCAATTTCGACCACTTTTGTAAAATATAAGCGTGTTTACCGTCTTCCAAACTTACCAAACTTACTTCATCGTTCGGTGCGCAACAAACAATCTCCTTTCCTCTCTCCGTCCTTCCAACATACGTCACCGCATCCAAGCGGTGTAAACACGAAATCCTTTACAATATGCAGATATCTATATATACGTGTTGTCGTGGCTATATACCTTACGCATTCCATTTTACGAAACAACGAGCCAACGGAGGCTCGAGGCATGCAAAAGCCCAAAATTTAACATCCTCATAAAAATGTATACATACGATGTATAACCGCCGGGTAAAAACTGCCCCGACGAAATACGAAAAATATCGCGCGTCGCTTCTTTCTCTTTTTTTCCCATCTCATCCCTCGAAAATCCTCATCCTACTCGTGAAAATCCTCGCTCGCAAAGAGAGAGCGAGAGAGAAACGAGGGAACGAAACAACCGCGAAAACAAAACCGATAATAACCAAAAGTATCAGCTTCTCTTCCTTCCTCTCGCGCACATACCCTTTACTCCCAAAGCAGTAGCAAAAGCGAGGCTAGAGTAGCGATCGAGCTCTTACGGTGTGTTCGTGTTTGTCTGCGTATATGTGAGCGGCGCTCCCATAAATATGTCGTCAGCTAGCGGTAAACAAGCGTGCATATGAAATCGCTACACGAGCTGCTCTCTCTCTCTCTCACTCACTCTGTCTCTGAGAGGATGTATTGTAAACGTGTGCATAGAGAGCCTCTCTCTCTCTCTCTCTCTCTCTCTCTCTCTCTCTTACTCTCCGCGCTTGGGGGATAAAGCCCTCGGAAAATTTATCGCTCGCTCCGGGGCGTGCACGCGCGCTTACCACCATACCGCTATATTCTCTCTTTCTCTCTCTCTCTCTCTCTCTCCTTCTCTCTATGCTCATCTCCACCTCCTTCGCTTTCCCCGTATAACGCTCGCTTTGCATACGAATATAAGAAAAGGGGTGTACGCTGCCGTTACACCTATATATAAATATACGTGTGCGTATGTGTATGTGTATATAATGTACAAGTAACACGACTGACGTTGTTCCACGTTAAAAATCCCGAATGTAACGTGTCCTTATGCTATATATAGCGCCCGAGTGTGGCTTCGACGTTTCTTTAGGATGCCACTTTAGGAGTAGGTGAATTCATTTAATGGGTAATTTAATTAATCGTTAGGATGTATGCACGTCTGTCTAACCGAGAGGGAGAGAGAGGAGGCTAAGATGCGACGAGAGTAACAAAACCTTAGCTAATTATGCTAATGGTTTCTACTTGTTTTTGAAGAAAACAGGTTAACGCGCTTTGACCTTTTTCGTCGGGGAATCATACCGTTTTAGTGAAAATTTTTTATCGAAAGTTTATTGAGAAAAAAATTATTCGTTTTATAATGAAAAAAATCGCATATTAAAAACTATTCAAATCAAAATGGTACGGTGATTTATTTGATTAAATAACGACAGAAGTTCAAAGTGATTTAAACAAATATTTTACACGTCCTCAACATAGTCTTACTTTTTTTATTTAATATTTACGTGCATGATAGTTTCAATAACAAAGATATAAAAAAATGGTTAACGAACGCAAGTTAGTTTAGTAATGGGTTCTAAAAATAAAAAAAAAATAAAAAAAAAAATAAGAAGAAAAATTTTATTCGCTTTTGATACGATTCCATGAAAAGCTACATGTGTTACTACCATCGCGGAATACGAACTGTAAAAAATATCGAGCGTAATAGTATTCGAGACTGAAATGTAATCTATTAATGCATCGACATGTTGCTTTGATGATGCGTTATTTTACAACGAGATAAATTTTTCTATTATTTTTAGTATTCTTTATTACGGAAAATATGGCTCGTAAAATGAAATTTTTTTTTTTTTTTTGTCTTTTTTGGTAAGCGTGAATTTGGTAAATGGAAAAAATTTATAATGAAACTCTTATGTAAAAACGTATATCTTTGGCTATTTGAAAGTTAAATAAATTTAATTGCATTATATAATCCTATGTTTAATTTTATATCGGTAAATACTTTTATATCGATACTTATTTATTTTTTCTCCAAAACATATGAACGAACCTCTAAACGATGTTATCAAGTCAACACGATATAAAAATCAATTAGGTAATGGTACTTATTGTTAAATGATTCACTTATGCGTAATATATAAAACAACTATCAAATAATCTAAAGATGCCAATCATTATGTTTTCAAATTTTGTCATTGATCGGATCCATATCTATTTTTAATAGTCTGATTGAATTGTGATGTCATGGCTAATGTCTGTTATTTTTATGTAACACGTAAATAATTTCGGCTAATATTGTGATATTTTGAAGTAAAATAATTCAATTGATCGAAATTTTTCTTTTCAAATAATTTTGTTGGCAATTTATATGTTTATTATACAAAAACTTAAAGTAAATAAAAATTATTATGCTTTTTTTATATTATTCTTTATTTAACGAAATTATTGATGAAAAACAATAAGAAATTATTATTTATGTGTATAAATATCTATTATTTGAATAAAAAAAAGTAATATTGCAGATACATTTATACTCGGAACGTCATACAGTTATTTATTTATTATTTACACGTTGGTCAAAAATTTCACTCTTTATCAAGATTTACTCGCTGTTTGTAAATTAGTTATGTAAAACTCGTTTTAGAGTCTTTAACATGGGATACTTGACACCGCAAATGCCTCTAAAATCGTCGGTTTCGATACTCCATACCATCGCTCCTCCGAGATCGAATTTTTTTATATATTCAGCTTTTTCTCGGATGGAACTGAAAAAAAAATTTATATTTATCTAAATGATAAATTATAAAAACTGAAATTTTTATTAACATTAAAATTTTTTGAATTTAAATTTTCTAATATTGATATTTTATTACCGCAAGAGAGATGCTTATTTAAAAATAAAATTACAATTTCAGTATATAATTAATAAGGTTTTAAATTTAGCCCCTACTTTAGCCCTAATAATACATAAAAAGTTAATTCCTAAGCGCTATCTTATGGTTATCACAATAGATTTTGAAAGTTTATTTTTGATGAATTAAGACAGCGCGACATTGATAATAAATTATCCGATAATGCCGAAAGATATGGAAAAAAAGTCTCTGTCGAGTAAATAAAAAAAAATCGATAGATGAATAGTTGCAGGTTTTCTTGTCCTATGACTCACCGAGTGTCTTCGTAACCAACCCATTGGTCACTTTTGAAGGCGTAAGGTACGCGTTGCTCCTCGTGGAAGTGAACCGTCCAATCGCCTTTCATTTGTTGCTCGCAGATCTCGTTGTAGCCCAGACTACCGGCCATACGAGTGTAAGGACCAGCGTCACCTTCAATGGACGCCGAAGAACCGATGCCCGTGTTTCGTGGATCGTCGAGGGTGAAGGTACGGCCGTAAAGTGGAATGCCCAGAACTATCTTTTCCCGGGGCGTACCTTGCGAGAGCCAGTAGTGGATGGATGCGTTCTTTTAATGAAAAAGAAGTTATGATCGATAAGAATGATCGATGGAATTGATTAAAAGTTTAGGAAGATTTCAATGATAAGATAATTATTTAATTTAATTTTTATATTTATATATATTTATACAATGGATATCTTTTAAAATCATTTGACAATTTTTTGTCTTATTTTTTTTAATCAATTTTTTAATCAATTTATTAATCAATTTTTTCTCGTATTTTCATCCCATTTTTTTAAAGCCATATTTTTATATATATATTATATTAAAGAATCTACCTTTAATTTTTTTTCATAATGTTAAATGAAAAATTAAAAACTAACTTAAATTAAATAAAGTAATATTATTTTAACTTACTACATTAAGAAGTCTATCGTCGCCTTTTTCCCACGAACCGGCATAAAGCGGGGCATTGATACCGGTTTTTTTGTCCCATGATCCATGAAGATCGTAAGCCATGAGATTCATAAAGTGTAAATATTTTGACATCTCAGGTATATTGTATGACAATCTAGCCGAAATTTCCATCGCACCAACAGCCGCGGACAATAACAAACCTTCCTCGTCGAATCTCTTTCTCAGTTGCTTTAGCAAAAGTACGAAATTTTTCTTATCGGCTAGTACACCGCCGCGTTGATTAGGATACTCCCAGTCAAAATCGAGCCCGTCAAAGCCGTACTTTTTCACAAATTTAACGGCGTTTTCCACAAAAGCTTTGCGTTTTTCCGGATCAGCCATGACCTTCGAATACTTTCTAGAACCTTCGTTCCAACCGCCGATCGCGATCAAAGTTTTGACGTCTGGATTACGGGCGCGTAATTCATTGAATTTCTTATAACCATCTCTGCCTTCCGGTAGATCGGCCCAGCTGTCCAAGATCACTATGTCTCCTTCCGTGCTGAGGCCCACAAACGTGTAGATCAAATGGGTACAGAGCATCGGTTCGATGTCTGATATATCGATTGCACCATTGCCTGGTCGATAGATAGCCCAGCTGCCGAAGTAACAGACGATTTTTTCTAGAAGTAAAAACAAATTTTTAATGTAGAGAAACTCTTTTACTCAATCCATCAAATATCCACACTGTTTAATTAAAAAAAACTATCGTCTTATCGCATTCAAAAATCAAATCTCAGTAAAATCTTGACAAGAAACATTATCTTTCTCATATTTACATATCGTATTGAAAATAAAAATTTCAACTTTAACATTGCAAATGAAAGTACTTACTTTCGTTAGAAGCAGCCGCGCAGGCCAATAAAGCCGCAAGTGTCCAAAGAATTGCTCGCATCTTTACGATCTTACTTTACGATGAATTATTGTTAAACTGACTCGGGCATGAATAAGTCGTAATCTTTTATAAGGATTGATAAGCTTCTTCACTTATCGCACTTCCGTGTTTGTATAACGATTGTTGGTGGTCAAATTTTTTTTTAACGTTATTCGCCACCTTCCTCATAAACGTTATATTCTTATAAACAATCTGAAGTTGTTTTGTTAAAGTATTAGAGAAACTGGGTAATTTTTTTAAAGTTTTTCGAATTCGTTATCTTTTAATTTATTTTTATTATTTAATTTAATTGGAATTCTTAGATTGTGAAAGATGAAATTCATGAATTATAAAAAAAAAATAATGATAAACAATCGAAATTAGAATATTAATTCTAAATTTTTTTTTATTGTTGATATTTTAATATTGGAAAAAATAATTTTGACGAATTATAAAAATTTGATGATCGTATCTGTATTAATCAAGACACTTCTATTCGTAAAAGTTTCGTCATTTATCATTAAATAGAAATTGTTTCGCTATAATTCCCTGAATAATCTTTCTCAAAACTTTAACGTCACGATTTTTTTTATCATTTTAAGTGCACACTACACAGTAAATTTCTTGCAAACAATTTAATTATAATTTTTAATCTTTACATCATCATTCTAGAAATTTTGAACAAATAACAGAACTAAAAGTCATAATCATCATTCGTACTAAAAATAAAGCGGTTAAAACATAAATACTCTTAAACAGCGTATGCTTTAATTTTTTTATCTCTCATCTCGACGGCTGGTGTAATTTTCTCTAAAAACTAGAGCACATACGTAAACGCTAATACTTACGCACACACACACACACATACGCGCGCGCATAAGCAGGTGTACATATTCAATCTTGTACATAGTCAGCCATTAGTACATCGCTATCGGTAAATTAATCATTCTCGAGGCATCGAGAAATAGCGTGGCTTAACCATCGTCAAATTATCGCCCGGTAAAAAAAAAAAAAAAAATTAGCGCACCAGGAGTGATCAGCTCGAGTAACGAAGGATGCGAATGAAATTTATTTACGGGTTACGTTCGCGCGGAAACTTTTCTTCTACTAGTATGTATCCGAGTCGTAACGCATACGTCCTTGCACACATGTACAAAACTGTGCAAATGCATAAGTAAATACAAGAGCTGTAACGCACAAGTACATGCTTGTACACTCAATACCATATATCCACCGTCCAAAATTTCCATCCTTTTCATCTCTCTCTCTCTCTCTTTCTCTCTCTCCTTCTCTCTCTCTCTCCCTCTCTTTCTCTCTTTTAGACACATGCACGCAAACACATACATGCCAAACAATCGGCTAGTGATATCGAGCGTATTTCGAATTAAATGCACTCCAAGCTTCAGTGCGTTACCGAGCAAGCAAACGTCCTCCTCCCTCTCTCTCTCTCTCTCTCTCTTGCCATTTACTTTCCATTGCTGGCTCAAGTGGAAAATTCGATGGAACTACTTTGTAGTACGGCTGCCGGATGTAGCGGGAAATTTAGCCAGTCTACTCCTCGTGCGTTCGATCTGTAACGTCGATCTGGTGTGAGGCTAGTGAAACGGCCGCTATGAAAATGAAAGGTTTCGAATGATTAATCGGATTTTCGATGTTGTGCACGAATTTAACGCTCCATCGTTTATATATTGTACGAGAGATATAGATAAAGGAAAAGGAGTATGTAATGCGTATATTGACAATTCGTTGATTCCACTAGCGGTACGCTACCTTTTTTTATTCATCCAATCGATGCTTTATGCTCTTCAAGGTAGAATTAATTTTTTATAAAGAGAAGATACTTTTGATAGTAGATTGGAAATTTAATAAAAAAGAATATTGATAAAAGTATCAATATATGAATATATTCGCGTATACAAAAAATCTATCTTCGCTAGAAGAAAATAATAATTAGGAAACATTAAACTTCGTATAGTACTTTAACATATTTATGCAATCAGTGATATATTTTATCTCTATATTATATCTATATTATTAATATTTTTTATCTATATTACCGATACTATATTCTAAACTATCGAAAAAATTTTAATCAAAATGTTTTTCTCTTGATTTTATCGAAAGTTTTATATAATATTGCTTAAAATGTAGAAAGCTCTTAACTTCTAAAAGCTTTGAATTAAGGGGAGGTTCTCATCTAGCGACCCAAAAATTACGTGATTTTCGCGATTTTTTTCCTCATGGAAGCAAATAAATAAAGTAGTCAAATTTTTTGGTACTTATTAAGTATGTTATTAACTACTTTTACAAATTTTTTTGAACAAAAATACCGAATAGTTTATTAGTTATATGCATTGAAAAATAGTCATCAAAAAAAAAGACACCTCAACGGGCGGCAAGGTAACTCATCCAATTTTTGTCTGAAATCAAAAAACCAAAGTTTGTTATAAATTAAAATACATTTGCTGGATCTTGAACTAAAATCACGAAGAAAAATTAAAAATTAACAAAATGGCGGACTTGCAAAAAAATATATTTTTGCACTTTTTTTTGCTCTAAAAAGTGCAATAACAATAAAAATAATCATTGTAAAATTATGATTTTTAAGTTAAGATCTAGCAAATTTAATTGCCTTTAAAATAAAAAAAAATTCATTTCGATATCTATAATAGTTTTTGAGATATCTTGCCGCCCGTCTCAAAAAACATGGTTTCGAGAAAAACGCGTTTAAAGTTTTAGTACGCGATTTAGTACGTAAAAAGACTACTTCGGTTTTTTGACTATAACTTTAAAAATAAATTTAATTCGGCAAAACGGGTTTCACGAGCGTATTCTACGAGACATTTGCCAACTTTTTAAGCAAAAAAAAAAATCGATATTTTTGGTAATGCTTGATGAGAACCTCCCCTTAAATTAAAATTTTAGTTTACATTACTTTTTGTACAATTGTTTCTGAAAAGTTTTTTTGCCTTTTTTAATTTAAATAAATTTTAACACAAATATTATATTTTATTTATTTAAGTAAACAGATGTCTTATCGTATTTATTTAAGTTTGTAACAAAGTGACCATTCGTTTAATGCCCGGGCGAGATTTTACCATTTCCCTTCTGGCAACTGATGTTTGTATTTGTATAAAATTAAGATCGAGAAGAGAGTAAATGAATATAAATTTAATCGTATACTGCAAAAAATTAAATAAAAGAAAATAGAAATAAAATGACTTAACAATAATATCCGTGTTTCTTGATCAGCGAATCCAGATTAAGCTGCCAAAGTTTAAATCCTGCTTGAATTTTGCATCCGCGAAATTCAATTAAGAATAAAGAATCTTTATTTTCTTATTTTTTCAGTGTCTCTTTATAACGTGATTATTTCTCTTCATCAGGACGCTCAATAAAATAGAAGCAGGAGAAAGTCGAATTCGCGCTTTTTCTTCTTTATCGTATCGCGCGGACGTCGCGACGTCAAACGGTCGGTGTGTAAGATACGGCCGTTGATTGAAAATCAAATTGGGACGAAGAATATTCTACTTATTTTTAATCGTTGCGTTTTTATTGTTTGAAAATTTTATATTATAATTTAGTTTATGCAATTTTTCTAAATGTTTATAAAAATTTTAAATTTTCATAAATGTTTGAAATCATAATTAATTTTGATTTTTATTTTTTGATATTAATTTATTATCTAAAATTATATTTATAATAATATTTCCATTTTTATTCATTCTTCTTATTATTGAAATCATAAGTTAATAATTAGAATTGAATAAGAATTTTATCATAAAAATTTGTCAAACCTACTTTTAAACTAATCATAAATTTTCAATGGCATACATCAATTTTATTGTGTTATTAAAAACCTTAATTTAAATAAATATATGTAGCAAAAATATAATTTATCTCTCGGTAATAAAGTAGATTCCTACATTATTGAAAACAGTGTAACTTCGTAACTCTTTACCTAACGCGGATTTGCAGCTTACTATTTTAATAACTTATCAATAATTAAAAGGACTAATCGTCTGCGGGTAATAAAATCCGATAATATAGTTTAAATGCCGAAGGAAATGAAAAAACAATGAGTAATAGAATTTGAATATTCATAATTATGATTAATTAAAGATTTAATTTCTTGTCAAAAACTTTATCAAACAATATCCATCGCTAATAAAAAGATTACTATGTATTTTCTAAATATTAATTGTTTTTTGACATGTGTCAAATTTTGCTATACATAAATAAACAAATTCGATGCAAAGATATCTACAATTTAACATATTCAGAAACTAATTACAATATATTATTTGATTTTTTATTTTACTCAGAAAATTAATTAAGTTATAATAGCATCACTAAAAATAGTTTCAAATGTCTTTCATTAATATCATACAAAGTATCGCTATCGTTAATCAGTATAAATAAAATTATAAATACTAAATAAAATTATTTTTTCTTGTTTATCATTTATTTTTACGTTATTTAAAAATGATCCAATACATCAATTACAATTTATCATTTTATAAAAACTATCAGTGTGAAATTAAAAAAACATTTTTATATATTAAAAAAATTTTAATTATAAAATTGAATTGCATATAAAATACATTTACGAAAATTATTCTTTGAGTTTAAAATTTTATATTGAAAATAGAACAATTATTTCGATACTCATTTTTTTTTATATCTATTCTTTTTTTTAAATTACATAATTTTGAATAAGAAAAAGTAAAAAGGTTTAATTGCTTTTTTCGTGTAAATATTATTTATTTAACTGGTCAAATTACGTATTATAAAATATTATTATTTGATGAATCGTTTATGAATTAGTTAAAAGTTCAACGACAGGATTTCATTATAGGCCACTTTTTATAGCACTTAGCAAAGGATATTTGACACCGCAAAAACCTTTCATGTCGTCGGTGTCGATTCCCCAGAGTGCGACTCCACCAAGATTTGACGATTTTACATATTCAATCTTTTTCTTAATCGATCTGTAAAATAAATATAAATAGATATCGCGACAAAATTCAAAAGTACGCTTATTCGAGGGATGAGGTTTTATCGAGCAAATAATAAACCAATACAACAATAATTAAACTCACCGAGCATCGTCGTATCCAACCCATTGATTCTCTTGGACGGCAAAAGGTACACTTTGTTCTTCGTTAAACTTGACCGCCCATTTACCAGTCTTTTGCATCTCGCAGATTTCCAGGTAGCTTAGAGATCCATATTCACGTGTATAAGGTCCAGGGATCCCTGGCAAAGATGCCGGTGCACCGATTTCCGTTAAATTCATATTGTCAAGGGTAAAGGTTCGTCCGTATGATGGAATGCCTACAATTATCTTTTGTCCAGGTGTGCCTTCCCTTATCCAGTAGTTGATGGATGCGTTCTTTTAATTAAAAAAAAAATTCATAGCTTCAAATTCATTCAATTCGTTCAAGTTTTATAGAAAGTTTGTAGAAGCTGTAATGATGAGTTCCGTTTTAAGGTAGAAATTATTTTTATCCACTGAGTACTGGTTAATTGTTAAATTTTAATTATAAGACTAGTCAGTACAATGGTCGAAAGCATATATATTTTAGTTTTATTCTTTCTTTACGCGTACAAGAAAAAGATATCTGCACTTAAAAGTATCAAGAATACAAAAAAAAAGAAAGAAAAAATTGTACATTTATAAATGGTAAAACAACCTACTACATTAAGAAGTCTATCGTCGCCTTTTTCCCAAGAACCGGCATAAAGTGGTGCATTGATACCGGTTTTTTTGTCCCAAACTCCGTGAAAGTCGTAAGTCATAACGTTTAAAAAAGATAGATATTTGGAAACTTCGGGTATATCGTAGGACAATCGAGCTGACGCGATAGGACCGCTAACAGCCCCGGATAATATCAAACCCTCCTTGTCGAATCTCTCTTTCAGTTCCTTTAGTAAAAGTACGAAATTTTTCCTATCAGCTAGTACACCGCCGCGTTGATTAGGATACTCCCAGTCGAAATCGAGCCCGTCGAAACGATACTTTTTCACAAATTTAACGGCATTTTCCACCAAAGCCTTGCGTTTTGACGGCGTCGCCGCGACCAGGGAATATTTTATGGATCCATCGTTCCAGCCGCCGATTGCGATCAAAGTTTTGGCTTTGGGATTACGGTCGCGCAGTCGGTTGAACTTGTTATAACCGTCTTTACCTTCCGGTAGATCGGCCCATGCATCCGAAGCTATTACTTCTCCGTTTAAGTTTATACCAGCGAAAGCATAGATTAAGTGAGTACAAAGCGTTGGATCGATATCCGATACGTCGACCTGACCATTACCTGGACGGTAAACCGACCAGCTTTGAAAATAGCAAACGATCTTTTCTGAAAAATAATATTTTTGCTTGAAATTTTGCTTGAATAGTAAATTGATATTAATAATTATTTTTTATTGATTTTTTTTTTTTTTTTTTCATAAGAATTGAAACATCCCAGATTTGTATTGGAAGGAATTAAACCCTTTTTTTTTTTAATTTCATACCGATAGATTTTACAATCTATTACAAATTTTAACAAGTTTGAGAAAAATGGTCAGTTATCCTCATATTTTCTATATTTTTTCAAGTGTGCGGTACGTATAAAAATACTAACTTTCGGCAGGAGCAGCAACAGCGCAGGCCGACAAAGCCGCGAGAGTCCAAAGAATTGCTCGCATCTTTACGATCCTACTTTACGTCGAGTTATTGTTGAAATAATCTACTATCAATAAATTGTAATCTTTTATAAGGTTTGATAAGCTTGTTGCATTTTTCCGTTTATAGGATGATTACTTGTGGCAATAACATTTTTAAAATAATCAACACGATTTTTTACTGAGATAATTTTCTTTAAAAATAGTTTTAAAAGTGCTTGGCAATGTAATCAGATAAATTTTTCGATTTTTTTTTTTTTAAATGTTAAGAATCCATTATCTACCATTTTATTTAATTAAAAAAAATTGTGTATTGTATGTGTATAAATGTATTTACAAAAATTAAAAATTTTTTAGTTTTTTTTTAATATTAAAAGTTATTTGCCACACTTATACGTATGCAATATATAAAATTAGACGAGATAATGAAACGCATTTAGAGTTAAATCATTTCGAGTAAGCCAAAGTCCTTTATTTTACTTGTATTAATATTGTTTTTCTATTTGTTATCTTGGAATCGAGTAAAAATTTCACGCAATCACTTTACAGTAAGGTTGCTAGGTGTTGTGGAAAATTTAAGTTTTATTAGTCTTGGCCTATTCTATCTTCATTCGATCTGTAATATCGATACTGCAATTTTAATGGCTCGCGTTGTAATGACGCTGAAAGGTATTAGGCAATTAACTGAATTTTCTCGATTGTTTTTTTTTTTTTCTGTCTTCTTTAACTGCTCGTTTGTAATCAATAATTAAATTTATAATGTTATACGATTTACGTATTAGTTAATAGTTGTATGCAATTTTGAATATGTATTAATATTAATTTTTAAAAAGTTTTTAAATTGTACGCTCATGGTAACAGCAATCTAGAATTGTGAAATGCATTGCTTCGATTGAAAACTTTATAATTGAACCACATAAAAATAGACGTTATAATAACTTGTAAAAATTTACTTTGAATAATTTAATAATAATATTTATAGTAAATTAGACCTTAACAACAAGTAAGCACTTGTTTGTAAATAAAGAAAATTATAGCTTATAATTGTTATTTTTCATCAATATATTATAAACAATAACATTTTTTCGTAAATATTTCTTAATTGCTTTATTACATAAGACAATTGCAATTTATAATTTTATTTATCCTTATACACCTTACCATTTATTTTAGGCAAATCACTACGGAGGATAATAGATCGGGTTTGAAATAAAAAAAAGAAACGATCAATATTATTTATTTTATGCAAAGCCATTCATTATTTATTAAAAATTTAATCTTTTTGCAAAAACTTTACTATATAATCATTACAAGTCGGAAAATAACAAACTTTTATAATTTATCGTTTGTTATTTTTATTGCAAGCGGTTGTTTTATTTATTTATTTATTTATTTTTTTTTTGAGACAAAAGGTAGCTATTGTAATTGAAATGTAATTCGTAATACATCATAGAGGACGTCATTTCGCAGTTAAATCGCGACGCACACAACTGAAAATCATGTCGTCGCTCACAAGGCACGATATATATATGTATAAAATGCTATTTGATTGCATAATTAATCATGCAGTCACGGGCTAATCTTTAATATTTACAATATCTGATAGTAGTTAAATATTTATATATTTTATTTATATCGATAAAACTTTTACGATTAAGTTCATTATTTACGAGCTAAATTGTTTTATTTTTTTCTTTTAAATTTATTTTCAAAAAAAAAAAAAAAATTGAGATAGAAATTCTTCCTCTTCTCATTCGTGTGGTGCATTTTTCGTTTTCATTATTTAAATTCCATTCCATTTTTTTCCTCGTAATAGGGAAAAAAATTTTTTGTTCTTTTTATAATCAAATACGTTTCCAGAGCACCATTATTATTTCGTTATAATTATTTACAATATTTTGTATATCTCTCCATTTATCGCGCTAAGAAACATTATTACAAAAAAACATTACACAGAGAAGTAAGAAGTTACACGATGAAAAAAAAAAAAAAAAAAAAAAAAAATAAGGAAACACTATTTGCCATCCCGCTTCGCAGGCGTCAGGAAACGAGGAACAGAGATTGACTATTTATATCGCAAAATTATATGCCTGGCGTTTCAGTCTTTAACGTGCAAATTGCACAATACATCTTCTTATTATTTTATTTTTTTTTTTTCATTCTTTATTTATTTGTCGTTCACTGCGGTGTTTGCGATTACGTACACACAGAAAAATATTTTACCAAATACGTTACCAAAACGTAGAAGAAAAAACCAAATTCATTTAAAATTAATTTGTCGCTCGAATTTTTTACATTTTTTATCGTTTTAATGAATGCTTGAATTAAGTATTCAAATTAAAAAAATACTGATTGTCTTGCGCGTGGCGGCAATCCATCGCGAGGCTCTTGCAATAACAATGGTAAATGTCCCATTACCAAATCGAAAAGCCCGGAGGATCTCTTGCACGTATTTTAATTGTTTTTAAATCTCGTCTTCGACCCGGAATAAAACCTTTGTCAAAGAGAGTTTATCCGGATTCGTCGTTAATGAGTTAAAAAGAAGAACGTAGATTGTTTTGAAAAAATTTTTACAACGAAAATCTTCAAACAAAACGAAATCGAACTTTCAAACCATGGCATAAAATTTTGTCAAAACTGATGAGGGAAGCTCGAAGGAAGATTTTCCATAAAAAAAAAAAAAAAAAATTCCAAGCGTTCTCCTAGATTATACAAACTAAACCTATATAATTATATTCACAGAGTAAATAAGATCACAAGCGTCTACGGAATCCCTAGGATGTCCGGGTTACAAAAAAAAAAACAAAAAAAAAAAAAAACAATTACAATAAACGTAACGCACACTCGCAGCGTGGCTACGTTTTTAAAACTGTAGGTGTGTATGTGTACGTGAGTGTGTGTGGTTATGTGTCAGTTTGTACGTGTTCAGTGTGTGAAAACTCTTTAACTATCTGTTTAAAAAAAAACACACATTTATTTTCTATTTACAAGCGTCGTTCATATTTTCACGTATCTATCTTTCTTCTTATCAAATGTTCATACTTCTCGTATCACAAGTACCTGGTTTGCTTTGTTTAGCTGTTGCGTAGGATACATCATAGCGATTTCCGAAAGAAAATAATAATTTTTCGATCGTTGGATTATTATTTATCAAAAACATAAGAAATAAAAGAAAGTAAATATTTTAGAAATGTTCGTTTCTTTCGATCTATCCTACGCGACATAGACATCATCGTTATCATCATCATCATCATCGTTATCTTAATCATTGTCATTATAATAAGCATCACGGCAATACAAGCAAAATTGCACCGATACGTAATTTTTTCGTTTGGCGTGAGTATTTCATAAGTGTATCATAATGAATGGAAGCAATGTAACATGGAAAAAAAACTATTGCACTGTTATCTGCGATCGAACGTACGTAAAGATCGAATCGTGAGAGAAAAGAAAAAAATAATCGAATAACAAAATAATTAATCGCGATTGATAAATTTAAAAAATTACAATTAATAATAATAATAATAATAATAATAATAATAATAATAATAATAATAATAATAATAATAATAATAATAATAAAAGCGCGATTTAAAACAATAAATAAAAATTTTTTTTTTCTCTGAATTTCTCAATCATCGTCGTCGCGTCGCGCATACATATATGTACACTTATTAATAATTCTAACGAACAGTACAAGATTGCTTAGTTATACAAGTGCGCGAAGTCGTATATTTTCTTTGTCTTCGTGTCTCACATCGTCTCGTCCATTTGTTTCTTCTTTTTATTCGTTCTTCGCATTTCATTTCTTTTCTCCTCCTCGATGTCTCTCGACGCCAATCGACCATCGTTGGCATTGTTCGTTCGCACCTCGCACAATCTCTCGATGGGATCGTTTCCTTCCGTTTTTTCATCTTTTTATTTCTTCTCTCCTCTTCTTTTGTCGACGATCGCTTGAACGACGCACAAGATACTTAAAAAGGACTAGGCACTCAAGGTTTCGTCTTCGTAACCTCGCAAGCGGATGAACGCACAAGTGTTGTCCGACTAAGTTTATTCGTATCGCGAATGAATCGATTCTTTTTTTTTCTTCTTTTCTTTCTTTTTTTTTTTTTTTTTTGTTTTTTTTTTGTTTTTTTTTTCATTACAGTTACGCATTCGTGCACACGCGACGAATCAAACTTGTAGTTATAGTTTACGTCTATTATACGTGTTTCCGAGTGAGTGCGAATACTTTGGATTCGGCCGTATTGTCGTTGTGGAAATATACCGGTAAGAATCGGTAAATCTAAAGGTCGATGGCTTCCTTAAGGGCGGCCAGCTGTTCTTCGCCAAGTTTCACCTTGTCCTGAATTTCCCGTCCGTCGACGATGAGTTTGGCCTTCATGTTGATAAAGTGCTGATAATCGGCGAACTCCTCGTCGGTCAAATATTTCGCGAGAATGTTCGATACGTTGATGCTGCGTCGGTCGATGTTGCTCTTTAAAATTTTCGCCTCCTCCAGCTGGTCTATTAGCTTGTCGCGTTTAGCCTCGAGAATTTTCTGTGAAAATAATTATTTTCGTTTTACAAATGATATCTGTAAATATTTTTTTTCCTTATATTTAAATCTAAAAGATAATATAGCTTTCGTTTAAGTAGAAACAGCTGCAAACATACGTGTTAATAAATATAAAATAAAACATACATTCTGTTAAAGGTGTATCAAAAAAAAAAGATTTCGGATAACTTGTTGTTTTATAATCTTTCAAAAAACATAAGCAATATTGTAAAAAATATCATGAGTCATACATGACACATGTGTTCATTGAACTTGTCGTTCAACTTGTCAAACGAAAAATAAAACAAAATAATTTCCAAGAAATTATATACATATATCATAAGACGTTTATAAAAATCACTTGGTTTTCATACTACAAATAAAATATTTAATAAAAGATAAGCAAAATTGATAAAACAATTTAATTCATAAAGTTTAACTATTGTGTAATTATAAATTAATAATTATTAAGGTATTCTTTAAATTTTTATTTAAATAATATTTCTGTTTAATTTTAATAACTTTGAGCGCATATTTTAACACGAGTTTTAATACATTCGACAACTGATATACATTTATTACGACACGTTGTTCTGCATATATGTACGAGCTGACTAAGCAACTCCGATGCACTTATATCTGTATGATCGAACTAATTCGTATATGTGTACAAGGTATTTAGAGAAATAAAAAGATATTAGTTACTTTTTTATTTTGTTTAAATTAATTTACCAGATTATAAAATACATTGATTAATTTCATTTATAACGGAATGATATCGCGAGATACGCGTTTATCAGCTGACTTTTAACATTAAACAAAACTTTTGATTTTGTCTTTTTAAATCGACATTGGTAAAAAAATATTTGAAAATTTAATCATTCTATAAAGATTAATAACACGAAAGTAAAAAAAAAAAAGAAATTACTATTAGTTATTAATCTCTTCTACTAGTAAAGATTGGCATTTTATTTAAATTGTACACGAAAGATATAAATTGCATTTATTGTTTGTATGATAAAATAATTATTTTAAAATAGAAAGATCTAATAACAAATTTTTTTTAATTACAATTTATAATAGAATTCTCACGCATTACCTACGTTTTACGTTTTAGCTATATTAACAGTTTTATTTTTTAAAAACGAGGCAACCGTCATTGCGTACTTACAAAATAAAATTAAACATTTTCGAAATTGAATGTTACTACTTGAACAATCGAAAAAAAAAAAAAAAAGTAATAAAAAGAAACAATGGTCAACTCACCCTCTCGGCGTGATCGGCGGGCATACCGTAGAGCGCGTTTTCGGCGCGAGCCAATCTGCCGCTGAGTCCCAGCAGGAGACTCGTAATTTTACCGACCTCCTCGACATGGAGACGATACTTGGATGCTTCGGCCGTCTGGGCAACCGCGGCGACCCGCGAGCCGACCCGCGCTCCCAAGGCCTCGTTTACTTCGCCCTCCTCGCGCACCGCCTCTTGTTCCGCTCGAAGCACCACCAGCTTCTTGTCCAACCGAACCATCAGCTCCTCCTGAGGAGAATATTTGGTGTTTTTTTTAATCGTTCTTTTACTTATTCAAAGTTCGATTTGATAATTACACATGTGTATATTTTGATCGGTGCTCTTATTATTGAGGAAGATAAAATTTTTTGAATTTGTTTTAATGGATTGAACATTCTTGAAAATAATATGGAAATTTCTTTTCAAATATATTCTATTAACTGTCACGAAAGCAACGTTCAACAGTTTCTTTTTTTACCCTTATAATCCCTAACTACCAAAAATTACTGTAAAATCAAAAGTATAATTTTCTTTTTTCAATAAATTTTTAAAAACACACCGTCCACTTGATTTTAGTATGTGACAACTATTCTTCACTTGCAATAAATTATACGTTACGAGTGCACACAGTGCACAACCACATACCAAGTGTAAATGTATATTTCATCGCAAGAATGCATACGTAAAATTGCAATTTGCATATGAAAACATAATAAAAATTTACGTTACTCATTTCTGCTTAAAAAAAAAAAAGGCTCGGTTTAAATTTATATATTCCAAGAAAATAATCTATTAAAAATCGAAAATGCCTTGTTTAAATTGATAAAATTAGCAAGTGTAATCAATCGATTAGTTATTTTATTAAAGTTTCTTACCATATAAAAAAAAAAAAAAAAAAAGAATAGTACAACCGATTTCTCTACTTGAGAAAAATTTAACAATAAAATTAACTGTAAATTTTCTCTCATAAAAGCAGATTCTCAATTCTCCCCAAGACATATTTTCACTCGAAAAAAAATCATCGTGCATTATACCTTCTTCTGACGAAGGTCGACATTGTCGGGCGTCGAGTTAACGGACGCGTTGGTCGAGTTGGCAGTGCTCGGAGCGCCGGTAGTCGTTGTTACTTGCTCGCCAACGACGTCCTGCGTGTACCTCGTGAGGAAGCGAGCCTTGCCCTCGGACGTGGTGAAGTACGCGGAACTCGCCGACAACGGACTGCTCGAGGAGTCCGGTGCCGATGGGGTTACCGGTGTCGATGGAATTGAGTCGATCCTGAAATTTTAAATGGTTTCGTTATAACAGCCATTGATTAGAAATTTTTCTTTCTTTCTTTTTTTTTTCCTTTTTGTTTATGTTAAGTATAGATTGCAATTTATTATCACTTATATAGGAAATAAAGCTTGATCGTCTCGAGGATGAAAAATAAGAGAAACAATCTTGATGATAATAAAGAAAGAAAAAAAAAACGAAGCGTTGTGTAAAAGAGTTCTGGAGAAGGAATTTATTGTGTAACCACGCTGTTTCGATAATTATGCAGCGAAATAATTGGCGTTTTTTTTTTCGCGCGTAAATTAACATGCATTAGCGAATAATGGGCATTTATGAAATATTTTAACGCACACGTTTTATGCCAAGTGAATTGCGGACTACCGTATACAAGCTCGGTATCATTTACGTAAACTGACTTTTACAAATGCGCGTTGTAAATACACATTCGAATTTAATTGTTTTTAATGCAAGTATTTACAATAATAGTAGTTAACCGCTCATAATCATAAAAATACTTAATTGTTAAAATTCAAAGAATTTAAATATAAATAATAATTTGCGAAACGTCGATGAATCAATTGATTATTTAAATACTTTAACTTTTACGTATGAAATAAAAAATTTTGTAAAATATTTATTGCACACACGTGTGCATTAAACAGAAAAAAAAATGAATTTTCAAACGACAATAAACTTTCCAGTTTTAATACAACTTTAATAAAAAAAAATAGTAAAATTAGTAAACTTTCTCTGTATTTATTATTCTAAAAGCTGTTAGTTGGGAATTCAATGGATTACCGTTAAAATTAAATTTAAAGTATATAAGGAAATTTCGTGACTCGAATCTCGTTATGTTTACACAATTGGAAATACAGGAAATCTATTGTGCATTTAAAATGCGTTTATAAAAATTATTCAAAGAGTGTTTTTTATTGACCTATTTAAAATGCAAAATCGATCTAATTGAATTTTTACTTTTCTATTATTAGAAATCAATAGAAACTTAATCATTTTCTAGTTTTAATAACTTTTTACTACGCTGTTTTGTTTTGTTTTTAATTGTTAATTGATTTTAAATCTGATTATTGAAAACGCTCTTTTCATAAATTAAGAAACAAAATACAATATTTTACGCAATAGTTAAACTTCTTTTTCAAACTCACGTTGTTAAAAAAAAAAAAACGGATAAAAAGCAGCAGATAAAAAACGTATACAGGCACCGAATAAGAAGAAAAATACGCATGCGCAGAGTTAACGTACCATCAAAACAAGCTGCGAGTGTGTGTATATATATATACGTATGTATACGCACTTTCGATATAAGAGAACATACACGCGCGCGTTACGTCAACCAAGCAGCGAATGACTCATCTCGTCCGCGTTTGTATGAATCAATCGACTGACAAACTTGTAACCATCGCTCGATTCTCTCTTCCTTCAAGGCAAACGAGCGAGCGTTTAACGGGAATTGTTCTAGGGATGGAGGAAGCTATCTTTATTGTGCTACTGTGCACTACGAGAAACGGAAAGGATTCGTAGTTTTCTGAGAATTCTTTTGGTAATACTTTTTAAACCGTACGTATGACGCGTTGTATTACGTTACATCGATTTTCGTTTATTTTTGTTTACTTTATAAGTATAGTTTTTTCTCACTTTTAAACCGAAATATTAAAAAGAAACGAACAAAATATAAATAAAAAATAAACAAATTTTCGAGTAACTGATTATTTTTTCAATAAATAGAAAATTTTATTACGGACGTAATTAAAAAGTAAAGAAAACTTGAACATTGTAATCAATATTCCTGGGACACTGTATATTATATATTCTTAAAATTTTTCAGCGAAATTTTAACTCTTCGTCGAATATTTTTACATAATTATTACATTAATTATAAATTATAAATGAAAAAAAGAATAAAAAAAAAAAAAAAAATAAAAAAAAAAAAAAAAAATTATGCTTCGTTCTATGAAATCGAACCATATTTGATTAGATACGTGTTTTAATATGTAATTCTCATTGAATTTTATGTACGAAGATGACGTTCCGTCGGTGTTCTTAAAACTTATTAGACCCATTATTTTGTACAAATTGTTATTTCCCGTTAATAATTTAAATTTTCATTAGATATTACCACATTCGATAATTTTAAGCGCGAGGGTACGTGTGAAATCGATTTAACATTAATGGAATTTTTTATAAGCATGGATAATTAGTTGGAAATCACTGCTATAATACGTAAAAAAATATTTAGTATGCATGGGAAAAATTTTGCTTGGCGGGTTATATAGTAATAATATGATTACGGGTATTAATCCGAACTTGAAAATTATTTTACGATATTAGTTACATTTAAAAATACAAAACTATAATTTATAAATATATTCGTACAATTACGGGTATACTTGCAATTTCGTTGATTGATACGGTATTAAATTTTATTTGATCATTTACTTAGGTGAGATACAAGTGCACAATCATAATGTAAACAAATTCCGAAATGATAAAAAACAATTAAAATTGTTGGCATTTTTGTTTCGTTAACTAATCAAGATATACTTTTAACATAACATCGTTAATGTGTGGGCTCAAATGAAGAAAAACAATATCGTGCTGTATTCTCGTTTATAAATTAAAAATTTTTTACAACTTTAAAGCTCGTCATTAATTATACAATCAGAATGCAAATAATCTTATCTAAAAATCTTACAAATCCTAGATGCATTTTTAATATAAAATAATTAATTCTCTTCTATCGCATCGAAACGTGCCGTTACATAAAGGCTGCGAAAATTATATACAATGACGCAAAGGACTTTTTTTTTTTTTTTCTTTCAAGTATCACAATGCCAACGGTTCGTCTTTAACTTGTCGCACATTTTTCATACTACTGCTTTCACTTTTTTTTTCCATTCGTCATATATCTATTTCGGGCTCTCTTTAAAAAATTATATCGTAATAATTTTCCGTTGAACGCAAAGGTGCTTGTATTTCATCTTTTCATTTTTTGTCTCTGCGCGTTAAACGAGGCGAGATAGGTTTATCGCAACGAGCGAATCTATCCTCAGAATTAACCAACTGAGAATGACCGGCAAAAAAATAAAAAAATGTATCTCCTACCGGAACTTCTTACGCACAGAGAGATCGAGAATCTTTCTTACCGATACAATATTACACTTTTGTTAGTTCTGTGAACCCGGAGAAAAATTTTTCTGGAGTTACTCAACCGAGTGTTGTAATGTAGATTGAAATTTTGCATTAGCTGTAACAATATTTAACGAATTCACAGGCGTAATTGTAATTCGTTACAACGCTATGATATAAGAGCCTTAACCTTTTATTTTTTATCCTTTCCCTATCGTTATTATAACTCGGTCTTTAAAATTGATCGTTACATTTTTATGCGAATGGATTAATCGACACAAATACCGTTAACCATAACATTACGTAAACTAAAAGAATGCCGCTTATCAGATAAAGTACGATCGTGTGCGCGCGCGCATGCATTATCCCTATATGTCTGCGTCTCTCTCTCTCTCTTTCTATATATATAACATCTATATATCTATTATCATAAATTAGTCACGGAAAAAAATCTCACGAGCTTATCTCCGTCCAAGCGATCTAAGAGATAGATGTAGATCCTGAAAAAAAAAAAAATAAATAAAGGTAAGGGAACCGATCTTCCGCGGTACCGGACCATTCGAAGAATCGTCTACTACGACAACAACTATTCTATACCTCGAAATAAATAAAGCGCAGAATACGAGGATGAGCTTACATGTCTTTAGCCGAGGGTAAACCCACGCGCTGCCGAGGAGTGAATAATCGGTAAGGTCCACCGTTGTCGATCCTTAGACGGTCCCGCGAGATGATAACAGATCTGTATACGTATACAGTTGAGTTTTATAAATATATTTATGTGTGTATACACATATATACATATAAACGAACGTGCAGCATGAATGGCCGTTTCTAAGCTACTGGCTCAGTTCTCACACTGGCTCTCCGGTGTTGTCGAGGAGATCGCAACAATGGCGCGCGCGTGCGAAGGCGAGCTCTTGCATGTACATACGCGTATATACACGCAGACGTACACACACTTGACAACATCATTTATGGTTAGACTTGCGTAAGTATTAAAAGCCTCCTGCACTTTCTCCTCTTTGCGCCCGGTTAACCGCCCTGACTCGTATAAGCGCACACGTTTGTGCGCGAGTACGAATGGATTCTGTTTTGCGTATGGGTGTATCTACGAATGTAGGATTGTACTATATGTAGTATATGCGTGCGTTTATCGTAAGTTTAACGCGGTGGTTTCTCTCTGTGATACGTTGACAGTTTGACAATAAGCCAATACGTTTGGCAAATTTTCTATTATTTTTTAATATAATTATGGGGGTTTATCATCTTTATTGCCAACCCGATAATATTAGTAGGCCAGTATTCATGATCAGTTGTTAAATTTAGAATGGATGCTGGAATTCAAAGACGGTGCAATAATAAAAGTTGCTTATGATAACGATAAACATGAAAATAAGACGACTACTTATTCAAAAGTTAATTTCGATCTTTGATTAAATAAAATAGAGATAACCGATGGACGTCAAATTTCAAAAACGAGAATCCGTTGGACGTTTGAAGAAAAAACATTGTTTCATTAACTAGGTCATTTATAGAGCGGAACTCTCCTTATACCGAATACGAGAGCGTTTATACGGATTTCGCGTATATATGAGTATATACTTGCTTACGACGCAAAAAGGAGACTCGCGAAAGCGCCACCTCATCAACGCGCGAATTCATAACAATACTCCCATGTACACAGACACAGCTGTACTCATATATATCTAGATGTCCATACCCAGGGCTTAGCTTGGTATAATCGAGTGTGTTTTCGAAACGCGCTCGTTAGAGCTAACGCATATGTGCGACGCACATCTCTTTCTCTCTGTCTCTCTCCGTCTCTCTCTGTCTCTTTAAAACCATAAACTTATCCATAACGTTTTATGATTGAGAAAAAGAAGAATACGCGTGTTTGTGCGCGTGATGGTATATTTTGGAATTTTTTTGAGCTTTGGTAAATTTGTCGTTCATGCTAACGTAAACGAGCTTGGATTATGTGGGTTTCGTTCTGTTTACAAAACGAACAAAAGAATACAAATGGAATTCGAAAGTTGAGGATATTCGCTTTTGGAAAATTGTTTCTTTTCGTTTTGCATACTACGCGCACGATTATGAAAATTTTTATTATTTTGGATTTTTTTTTTATTTTTACATAAAAATTGTCGTTTAAATGGAAATTTTTGGATAATATTTTTCATTTGCATCATTAAATTTGATATTTGTTTTTTTTTTTTTTTTTCAACGTTGGCGAATTTTAATTTTATTAATGTTATTATTATGAAAAATTTCACTCACTTTTTATATTCTTCGGATTCGCTGTCTAGACCATCCGTTAACGAATCCTCGATCGAAAGTCGTGGACGCGGTCGAGGTTGAAGCACAGCTTCTACCCTAAACAAATCAACAACATAATCCGTCGATTTCTTGTGTTCTGGTACTGGAACTGTAACAAGAAAAAAGAAATATATTTTTATGTGTCTTTAATTATTTGATGCATCGATTGAAAATTTATCGCTTTATTCTAAGAAGAATTTTGAAAAACTTATTCGCTAGTTTACATTCTGGCATTTGTTTAAATATTGAACAATTATTATAACGTTTCTGATAAGTTCCTTCAATCGAACGGGCAAATTTCCGGCAGTACCTTAATTTTTTATGTCAATCGATATTGCAAACTACACGATAACATTTTCAGATCACGAAATAAACATAAACGAGTCTGTCGAGTAAGTATACGCGAAAATTCGCGACCTGATTTCTAATCTCGTTAGTAAATTGTGACAGTCCACGCGTATGTGTGTCTATATAAATACGCGGAAAAAATCCTTAAGGCTTACAGCCTTCAATTTATAACAGCCGCAATAACAAAGTTAACGACGCCATTCAAAATATTTTTTTCCGTTATTTATAACAACGTTAAATTTAATTTTTTTTTTCTTATTTTGTCTAACATCATCAAGTCGTAAAACATTGAAGAAATTATTTAACTATAAATAATTTATTATTAACGATTGCGTATTTTTATATAAAGTAAATAAAATCAGCGCGTGAACAAAAAAAAAAAAAAAATTAAAAAGACAATTAACCACTCTATTTCTGACGCAAGAATGGCACCGAATAATGCAGGAACATGATATGTGAATCAAGTTACCAAATACTTTCTACATTTTAACTTCTTTGACGTGTTTAATTGCAATTTATTTACTTATTGCATTATTCACGGAAACGAAAAAATAATGCAATAATTCAGTTCGCTGCCTCGTTAAAAGCTTTCGAAATTTGTAAACAAAAGCGTCTGTGTCATCGTAAAATTAGAAATGGTATTGTAATTTCTGTTTTTTTTTTTTTTTTTTTATTAAATATATTAAGATTTAAATTTCTTGTTTCAAACAGAAAATCTTTATATATTGCAATATACATATGTTTATATATTTATACAAATACGCGGTGAAAGTACTAGTATCAAATATATTTTAATACCTAATCACAATAAATAGTACACATTATTGAACTACTTATTATAATGAGTAGAGCTAAATATTTGCTTATAGAGCATTATTCAAATGATTTTTGTTTTATTATGCAATTATTGTTTCACTTAATGATACGATATCTATGTAGATATGTATAGCATACTTTCAAGTCTATAAGTACATATTTAATGCCATTGAAAAATTATCAACTTGAATATTTTCTCTTTCAATTATCGAAATCGAGAAAAAAATAGCTTTGTTAGCGAGTAAAATGTTTATATTACATTGTCGGATTATATACTGCATTTTCCGTACATATTATTTGGTAGTATTATACATTAATAGCTACTTGGTTTTTGTGCATTTGATGCATAATTAAACTTTCGATTGCACCAAATCGCCCATCAATTTTACGCGTACGAGAAAACGAAAAAAAGAAGCACAAAGAAACAATCTCAAAAATCCCGTATCTAAAATTTTGACCAAATCGATACCAAACGATGGCTAGTCACAACACGAAAATATCTCGCACATATAAACAAATCAAACCGTTGACTTAGTGGCGGCTTATATTAAATGAAACGAATAGAGAGAGAGAGAGAGAGAGAGAGATAGAGGTAGAGAGAGAGACATATAAAAATGATGAGATTCGAGGTGAACGACCTCGCTCTCTTTCTCTCTCACTCGACTCTATATAAACCCGCAGCAAAAGCCATTAACCTTCTCACCCACGAGATCGTCCAGTGCCCGCTTGCGCGCGCGTTACACATTCACGTTACTTTGCTCAAGCCGTTTAAGCCGCCAGTGAGCTTTAAGCGTACACGAGCCGCGCGCGCATTACAGTCGGTATCAATTACAGCGAAACGAAAAGCATTACTCGCATCATCCGTTTCTCTTCTCTCTCTCTCTCTCTCTTGTCTCTTGTCGGTATGTGGATATGTCTCTGTCTCACTCTTTTACTACGTGTAGACGTATGTATGTGTGCTTTCAAAAAGTCGCCGACATCAACGAGAAGCCAATGTAAAGCCCGCCGGCTTTAGTACAAGTGAACTAATTGACTTTATGTGATCATATCTCTCGCGTATGAGAAAACGCGAGATGATGGATACTGGTTTTTCTTTTAATGAGCTTTATTATGAATTATGCGCCGAATATTTTGCAATAACGATTTTATTTATCTCGACCAAGTGAAGGCGCATTAAATTATGACGGATAGTTGTAGTTTTTAATGCGAAAAAAAAATATTTACTAATTTAGAAAGCAAATAGTTTAATAGAACAAGATTATTTCGAAAGGGCGCACAATTTTTATAGCATTTTCAATAATTTTATGAAAAATTATGATTAAAGTAATACAGATTTAAAATTAAATTAATATTTTCTTATAAATAATATAACCGTCAACGCAATAAACGATAAAATAAAACCGGCATAACTCACCCAAAATCGGCAAGAGTTTGTCATTGGGGCTCAACTGATTAGCCAAATCCCGACTGAGCTCTTCGCACTCGATTTCCTCCGGCAGCTTCTTTCTGGGCATGGCCAAACTCTCGGTAAGCGGCTCCTCCTCCCGTCTCACGAGCCGAGGCTTCTCCTCGACGATTTCCTCGGGTAGTGTCTCGGTCTGCGAGGCTACGTCGTTGGTCGGCGCGTTGACCCTCAGCACTACCTCCGTCCGTTGCATCAGCGTCAAGCCCTCGATGACACCAGGCTGAGGTGAAACGCACGGGGAATTCCGATCGCTGCCGATCGAACAGCTCGAGCTTGATTTGTCGGCCCTCGATTCGCTCGGCGAGGATCGCGTTGGCGAGGATCGCGTTGGCGAGGACGGCGCCGAGCTCGAGCTGCTCTTTCTATCCCAGGACTGCTCGGTTTGGGTTGGACTCGATACCTTGCGCTCGGATTCCGGTGTGCCACTGTTCATCGTCATCGTCGTGCCGATCGTCGCCGTCGTTATTGTCAGCGCTGTTGGCGAGGTTGGCGACGTAGGTGTCGTGGCTGGTGATTGGCTGAATTTTGGCGAGCTTGCGATGGGACTGTAAAGTATCGCGAATTGTGGGATAATCGATGGAATCGATGACTTATTTTTATTGTCTAATGTTTAATTTATATTCCTAAACTAGTTTACTAAAAATATAGCTTAAAAATATCTTTTTCTATAAATATAATTTTTATTTTATGTGTACATACATAATTTATTCAGAAAATACCATTAAATTTTACTGCAAATTCGATCTAACGAAGTACAATTTTTTCTTTTTTTTCTATTTTTAGTCAGTTGTTAGACGGAGCCGATAAAATTTTAAGCCAAATTTCGCTAATGATATGCACGATAAAAGATAAATTTTTCGAGATAAATTTCTAAGATTAACAGCAACAATTAGAATAACTTAATCTTAATAGAGAAATCATGAGAACCTGTCTTTAAGTCGTTAATATAAGTAAGGTGTTGAGTTCCAAAGCCAGACACATTTATCAGGAACAATTTTGAATGGAAAACAAAATCAAAAAGAAAAGGTAAAAAAAAAAAAAAAACAAAACAAAAAAAATCGAGAAAGAACTTGTTCCGCGATCTCCAAGTTATTATGTAAAGCAACTTTTACATAACTCCAGAAGTGTCTCCTGTAACTTTACCCTAATATTACCAATTTGCACGAATAAACGCTCGGCTTATATCACGCGTGAGGAAATAATGTTTTAATTTTGCAAAAATGTCGCGTTCGAAAGAACTTGATAGAAATTTTATAACGTTATTACTCAAGCGCTTGCTTTTAAAGCTGCTCCTGTGTATTTATATTGTGCATAACTTGTTTGTTTCACCTGCTCTTATGGCGCTTCTAGAAAGAACGTTTTAAAATTGAAATTTTATTTCTCAAGACTTTAAAAAAAGAATCGCCGTTTAATCGATGCATTCTTTTTTTTTTCTAAGTAATTTAATTATTTCTACGTGTACGAAGCTACACGAAGCGGTATTAATTAAAATATTTTGTACTTCGATATATATATAATAAATGAAAAGTTTTGAAAAAATTATCCGTGCTATGCAAATTACCAATTATATGGAACAACTTTTTCAATTTTAAAAATTGTTTACTTATTAAATAATTACAACCTTCGCGCGAAACTAAAGAGATTTATGTGAAACTTTAATCGGATCGATAATCATCTATAAAATTTATTAAAAATCATTTTAAAACAAGAAATATAATTCAGAAGATGCGACGAGTATTTCTTATTAAACTAAATCGTTACCGTTGCCCAAGAAAATTTCTACGCTTAAAAATCAGAAAATCCAACGAAAACGCAAACATACCTTCTCGCTTCGGCGTTAACGGCGACGACGGCGACTGCGGCTGCGGCGACACGCTGCTTCTCGGCGACGTTCCTGCGATTGAGCATCTCGACATTATGAGAAGTCATCTCGATGGTGGTGCACGCGCTCTCCCTGTAGAAGTCCTCGACGAGTCTGCTCTGGGGCTCGCAGCTCGCGGCCAACTTTCTTCGCTCGCGTTCGAGCTGTCTGTTCCTGTCGTTCAGCACTTCAATGCTCTGGGGCGACAGCCTCTCTCTTTTCTCGTTCCTCCGGAGTCCGGCGCCGTTCTCCTCGCGAACGCCGCTGCCGGCGCCGCTGCCTTCGCCCGGCGACTCTTTACCGCTTACGTTGTGCATGGATTTGCGGGAGTAATGGTCGTCCAGCCGATGATGATGGGATTGCTGGTGAGGATGGTGAGGATGTTGAAGAGCGTCCGCGCTTTGGGATTTCGAGAGCTCGTGCCTCGGATGCGGCTGCTGATGATGTCGAGTCGACTGGTATTGGCTGTTGTTGTTGTTTCCGGTTATTGTATTGTTGTTATTGTTATTGTTGATGAGAGGCTGCTGCTGGTGCGGCGTGACTTTGAGGAGGATCGGATCGTCGAGTCGAGCGTTGGGCGACATGGTGCGCTTGTAGCTGCCCTCGCTGTCCGGAGCACCGCGTTCGCGCCGATAAGCCAGATAAGAGGCCTTAGATTGGCTCCTGAAATTTAAAAAAATTTATTTTTATTTTTATTTTTATTCTTTTAACGCTGAGTTAGCGCGCATTCGCTTATCGGGAAAATCTATACCGGGTTATGAGTCACGTAACTGGGTGGAGGTAAAACGCGTCAAAGAAATTAGGAACGAGGGTAATCTGTGATCAAACATTGATAGAGAAAGATAATGTACGATACTTGATCATTCGAAGAATTTCTTGCTCGTTTCGTTGATAGACCGAGCGTATCATTGCTCATTCCAAAAAATATATAAAATTTTATATGATACATCGTATTCGCTGATGAATTATTGTAACACTCGTCTTACTCATTTATTAAAATTAAAAAAGAAAAAAAGTTCTGTTATATTTGATATAAACTAGCTTTTAATACTCTTGTGTTGTGGAAAATTAGCAATATTCTTGACTCAATGGTAGTTTCATAGTGAAGAATCTAAAAAAGAAATACCAACGCGTAGTCGATGCAATTTTAATTAGAACACTTGTAAGTAATGAGTTAAACGTTTTTTTCGTTCAAGATATAAACGGCATATTTAAAAACGTCTCGTGACTCATAATACATTTCAGATAATGCAGGAGCTCTCAAACGCGGTACTTAAACATCGATCTATATTCGTTTGATTATTATTCTCGGACGTATTTTAATTGAAACGTTTAAAAAGCCTCCGATGCCGAATCATTGGTCAAAAATAATATCAAACCTTTATTAAATTATTATCACGTAAAGTAAATTAGACGAGCTACAACTTTCATTCTTTAAATTTCAATTCTTTAAATTTCAATCTTCTCGTGACCTGTAAAACGTTAAACCGACGATTAAAATTCAAAAAGAAGACTAAAAATAAATTCCTCTCTCTTTCTCTCTCTCTCTCTCTCTCTCTCTCTCTCTCTCTTGGCGCAATCTAACGCTCGCCAAAAATACGAAAACTTTTTGATCGTACAGCGAATATAAAAAAAAAATTTCGCTAGCGTGTACTCGTTGTCCAAAAAGTCTCCTCGCGAGGAATTTCCGTCACACGAGTCGAGCTAAAATTGTTTTGCTCTTTCTCTCTTTTCTTAATGCGTGCGATTCCGGGCACGTATTCCTCGGGATATGCGAGAGAGAAAGAAAGAGAGAGAGAGAGAGATAGAGAGATTCATGAACCTGTACGCGTATATATATTCTCGGGTGCCGTATCCCCCGGTGAATAATAACGCGCGGTAAGGAACTCGCAAGCAATATATTCCGTGTGAAAATTCAAGAAGGAAATTCAAACGCTCGCGTCATTTCCATCTCGTGATTTTCCTACTTGTACGGCTTACAATGCCTCTCGTACTTTTTGCATTATGCTGGGTTATACCGTTTATGCTATGTTGCGTATATGACGCTTCAGAGTTTCTACCTGTTGTTCTTGCTCGTGTTGAGGAAACGTTTGCGTTTCATAAGCGATTAAAAAAAAATCATCGTTAATATTTATAACAAAAATTTGATAATTTATTGTAAACATTTTTTCGATTGTTTTATTTTTTAACAATAGGAAAAACAATTTAAATTTTGTTAGATTAATATTTACCTAAATAAAATCGAAATTTTATTTTATTATTCCGTAACGATTTTAATGAATTTATCAGTCAACAGATATGGAATAAAACGGATACACCTAACCTTTGTTTTTCACGGTCAAGTTTCTTTATACATGACGTTCAAGACACTTTTACATGTTTTCTTAATTTTGAAATGCGTTTAAACAATGAAAAACCTTCAACTGAAGAATGACATCTTTCAAGACAATAAAAAAAGTCTTACGTAGTCACTTTAATGTTAAAACTTTTTTATTCGACCATTTATTCTGGGTTTACTAAATTCTCTTTGTCAGCGATTTGAGTTCCGTGTCGATGTGAGACAAAATTACTGCCGGTGAAAAAAAAAATCCACGAAAAAAAGTGAAAACCTGAAATAGGCGACTAATTTTTGGGCTTCCGGTCTAAAAGTCTTTCGCGAAATGGACATTTTTCCACGGTATACTAATACTAATAAAAGTGTTTTGCAACGTGTAAATACGTACACGAATCCGAGCTTTAATTCTACAGAAAATTCCCATTAGCGTCCATTAAGAAAAAGAAGCTTCATAGAATATTTCACGACGAATTCAAACAATGAAAGAGGAGGAGAAAGAGAGAGAAAGACGTCGACCGATAAATTCGAACAGTGAAACTTTGCGAGCGAGTAAAAAAGTAGGTCCAACCGCATGTTTATTTACACTGTCAGGGAATGATCATTAAACAGAATAACAAAGTATATACTTAGTATATATATATATAGTAAGTACACACGTGCGCGTTTTTCCACCGCACCTGTTCTTCTTTACTTATTTTTTCTTTCTTTGACGTTAGTTGAAAAAATAAACGTTATGCGATGAATTTCAATGAAATATTTTAATAAAGTATTTTCGGACATAACGAACTTCGTTACCCGAAGTAAATTAAATAAGGGACGATTAAAAATATCGTTTTCATACATGTACCAGCGTATCGTTAAATTCATATCTAAAATTAATTCGATCGAAATAATCCAATCGTAAAAAAATCGATACGTCAAACGAGGCAAAAAACTACATAAAGTCAAAACGATCAAACCTTCCGAAGCGCTTGTGGATACGAATAATATCGCAACGCGCGGTTAACTTATCCAAATTCAAAACAAGTTAGTATTTAGTACAGACGGGGTTATTCAACGCGCAGAAAAGGCCTCGTGCTTTATTTTCGCGCGGATACACATACATATATATTCAAAAGACACGAGCCGGTAGACGTGACGTTCGTGGCATCGATGCATTACATGTGAATGTGTGTGTGTGTGTTTGTGTTAGCGCATACGTAATGTATAAAGCTAGACGACAGCGACGGCAGCGTCATTTTTTCCCCTTTGATTCATTGCGATAAACTCGCTCTCGAATGTACCTCAGGCTTTCCCCCCCCCCCCGTCCTTTCTCTTCTCTCTTTTCCCCCGTACATAACTTCCGTTCGCGTTCGTCTCCCTTTCTGTAAGGACGACGTGTGCACTTTTAAAACGCATGTACGTATAAAAGAGAATAAAAGTAATCGATGGCTGATATCGAGAAAGAAAGCAGTTTGCGATGGATTTTCTTTGCTTTTCGATTGCGTAAGGATGGATTTTTTTGTCACGTGGATGTTCGCGCGATTTTGAAATGGAGACGCGATGCTGAGCGGCTGAAATTTTGTTTCGTATCGATGCATTGCGACACGTGTGCTCGGCTTTTTAGTTTCTTGGACGTCTTATTCAATAAAAAATATAACTTAATTGAATAAAATGTAAATTTAACCTACATATTGTAGGTAAATTTTAGATTCTTTTTTCTCATTCAATTTTAATTGTTTTCCATAAAAAACACTGTTTAAATTGAATTTGAAACAAAACAGCCGATCAAAAAACGTTTATTTACAGAACTGATAAAATCTTACCGCAAAAGAATCATTAAGAATTTTAAGATTCAAACGAAACGCACAAATAATTTGGGCAAAAAGTATCACATTTGACCTTAATTAATAAGTTATTTTACGTCTCGAAGCTGTTATTAATGTATAAGCTTTTGAATTTTCGTAAGCGAATAATATACTACGAACTCTGAAGATTCTAGGAATTGCAAAATCTTCGGTACTATTACAAATAATGCCCTCGTTTCAACAGCGCAAATGATATGCATCAAACGAATTTCGTGACGGTCGTTTGGATGTTTAAAACTTTTATTTAACGCAGTTAATTGCGAAAGCTACTTCCTAATGCATCATTATCATAACGCGTGCAATTATAAAGCAATATACAAACTAGTGTTAATGGGTAATTTTATAAATTAATGAGACTATTTATCGAAGCAAAAATTTTAAAAGGTAAATTTTCACTCGCTGATGGTTAAAAAAAAAAAAATTGATCGAACGTTAAAAAGAAATAACGCACAAACGACCGAATTCGTGCTCACAATACAGCACATAAACAAGTAACAAATAAAAGACAGAGAGAGAGAGAGAGAGAGAGAGAGAGAACGATTAAAGTAAAGATGGAGTAAAGTCGACAAGCTCACGAAAAAATTAGCTTTTATAAATCTTTAAACTCTCGAATGCGTTTTGTTTTCATTCCTTCTACTTTTCTCTTTCATTCTCTTTTTCGTACGATACACAGGCTTGAAGTGAAGAGTAGCACGAAAACGACGTTGACAACGACGTCACGTTTTTCCCGACGAGTAGTCGACCGCGAGACACATCCGTAACTTTCATTCCTCGAGCTGACGCTTCGCCCCTGATGAAACGTCTCTCTCTCTCTGTCTGTCTCTACGACGCTCGATTTCGCGTGTGTAACTTTCTTTGGTCATCGCTGTACGCGCGCGCACTCGCGCGTGTGAGTATGTACGTGTAACTGAAATACGGCTAAGGCCACCAAAAGAATTAAGGACAAATCTTGGTTAAAGTCGTTCGTACGTAGGCTCGCTCGTATCGGTGTTTTGCGTGGAAGCACCTGTATAAGACGCGCGCGGAATTGAACTCGATTTCACGTAGCATTGTATAAGTTAAATTTGTAAACGCGAACGCGTACTTTCCCTACTTCGATTTATGTGTGTGTGTGTGTGTGTTTGTAAGCGATATTTATATATAAGAGCGCCGAGGCGTACGATTGGCGTCAACGCCGCCGCCGCTCGATATTCGTTCATTCATGAGGAAATGTAAGTCGATCGTGTGAATGGCCTCTTTTTCGATCGTTAATGCAATTATTTTGTTTTGTTTGCTATATCAAAGATGTTTGATGTTACCCAAGTCGAATCTCCTTTTTTTTTTTTTTAATCGTTGTTGTTTAATTTTTACATTCTTTAGAAACAATAAGCAATATTTAATAAGCCAACAAAGAACCCTTTAAATTTTCTGAAAAATTATTAAATTAAATTATTGAAATTAATACCTTAACAAATATTTTATTATTCATCAAAAATCTAGATTATCTATGTAATAAAATTTTTTAATAAATATATTTGAACACTAGATTCGTATAAAAAAAAATTCCTTTTAATGACAACATTGTACAAATATCTTCAAACATGCAAAGCCTTTAAATAAAATAGTCAATGCAAAGATCGTTGTTTTGAATTCTTATCAAATCTCATGTTTTACGTAACGCCGATAATTTCGTTCAATATTCGCTTATACTTTTGGATTATAATGTAAATAAAGTAACGTCATATACTTTTTTTTTATCATTTATCTGATTCCTTGCTTATGTTCCAGTGAAAAATGCCGATAATAATTATTTCAAACATACGTGAGATTAGCTATTTCTTTTAATACTAAAAAATTGTTCAAGATGATTATTTTGCGTAATTGTTAGGATATAATAACAATATCTTAGCGTAATTTAACACGTTTTAAAACGACATTTTGCGAAGTAAACACAACCAAGTTAAAAATTTAAAGGCGAATAGTAAAAATTTGAATTTTCCATTCTCCGCCTACAAAAGTCGCGATAGCACAACGCGGTATTTCAAAAATTTTTCCTCTAATCATCGTTAGATAATTTTAAACACACAGACATAAAAAAAAAAAAAAATAATAATAAAAAATAAATAAATAAATAAAACTCGGCTATTTACCCATTTTCTCACTGTAAGCACAAAGTTTGAAAACTATAACGAGCCTTACCGTGTAATACGTGGGAAAATAAAGAAGAGCTCTTATCGAGCTATCCTACCCGCAGGCTCGTTATCACTTTCTTACCTTTTTCTCTCTCTTTCTCTCTATCTCTCTCTCTCTCTCTCGCCTCTTTTTTCACCTCTTTTTGTTAACTTCACGCATTCGTGCGCGCGCGTGCACACACACACACACACATGTACGCATCCCTTGACTCTGTAATCATCACAGCCTATCGCTTATATGTACGTGTCTGCTCGACGCACCGATCATTTCCATAAAGCGAGCCAACAAAAAAGCAGGTGTTCACCTCTCGTCGGCTCGTGCGAGCGTATACCTGTCGTTCTTGTTAAAACTGATAT